>JANJGN010000036.1:13438031-13468031 GCA_026770705.1 Isurus oxyrinchus | reverse complement strand
GCTCTCCAAAATGGGGTTTGGGGAGGGAATTCGCAATTGGATCCAACTGCTCTACACTAACATCAGTAGCGCAGTCTCAATCAATGGGTGGGAATCAGATAGCTTTCCTATTAAATCTGGAGTCAGGCAGGGCTGCCCTCTCTCCCCTGTCCTGTTTGTGTGTTGCATTGAACCCTTTGCTGAGTCCATCAGGAAGGATCCAGGCATAAGAGGAGTGACGATCCCAGGCAGTGGGGGCACTCAGATCAAAGTCTCCCTGTACATGGACGATGTCGCCGTCTTCTGCTCGGATCCGCTGTCGGTGCGCAGACTGATCCACATCTGCGACCAGTTCGAACTGGCCTCGGGAGCCAAGGTAAATCGTGGGAAGAGCGAGACCATGTTTTTTGGGAACTGGGCTGACCGATCCTTTGTCCCCTTCACTGTCAGGGTTGACGGCCTGAAGGTGCTGGGGATATGGTTCGGAGGGACCAGGACACGCGTTAGAAACTGGAAGGAGCGAGTGTCTATGGTGAAAAGGAAACTGGGCATGTGGGAGCGACGCTCCCTCTCCATTGCAGGTAAGAACCTGGTCATCAGGTGTGAGGCACTCTCGCTGTTGCTGTACGTGGCGCAGGTCTGGCCCATTCCACACTCCTGTGTGGTGGCAATCACCCGAGCCATCTTCCGCTTTATCTGGAGGTCGAAAATGGATCGTGTCCGCAGGGATACGATGTACAAGCCTCTAGGTAAAGGGGGAAAAACGTGCCCAACATCGCCCTCATACTGATGACCACCTTTGTGTGCGGCTGCATTAAGTGGTGCGTAGACACTCATAATGCAAACACCAAGTGTCACTACGTGCTGAGGTTCTACCTGTCCCCAATGTTACGAAGGATGGGTCTGGCCACGCTGCCGCGGAACGCTCCAAGTAGTTGGACCGTGCCGTACCACCTGTCCCTGGTGGGAAAATTTATGCAGAGAAACACCTTTGACCACAAGTCCATCAGGCAGTGGTCAGCACGTAACGTCTTAAAGGCCCTGAGGGAAAAGGAGAGGGTGGATCCTGTGGGATGGTTCCCTGAGCAGACTGACAAAGTCATTTGGCAGAATGCCTCATCGCCAGAACTTTCCAACAAGCACCAAGTCGTAGCTTGGCTGGTGGTGAGAAAAGCCCTCCCTGTAAGATCCTTCCTACACGCCAGGAGTCTCACCCCCTCTGCACGTTGCCCTCGAGGTGGCTGTGGTGGGGAAGAGACCGTTGTTCACCTCCTTGTGGATTGTGTCTTTGTGAAGAAGATCTGGAGAGAGATGCAGTGGTTGCTGTCGAGGTTCATCCCGAGCAGTTCTGTGACACAGGACTCTGTGCTCTACGGGCTGTTCCCAGGGACACACACCGAGACAAACATCAACTGCAGCTGGAGGATCATCAACTCGGTGAAAGACGCTCTTTGGTCTGCCCGAAACTTGCTGGTCTTCCAGCACAAAGAGTTGTCCCCGACCGAGTGTTGCAGACTGGCACATTCCAAAGTCCAGGACTACGTGCTGAGGGACGCACTAAAGCTTGGGGCAGCCGCCGCAAAGGTGCAATGGGGAAGGGTCGCTGTCTAAGACCTTCCTGCCACAGTGCACCGAGGGGCTGGGAATCGTATAGACCCCTCGGGCTGTGCAGCTCACAATGAATGTCTGCAATGAATGCTAATTGTATTATAATTGTATTGAAGCACCTCAAAGAGCAACGTGATGTATGTTGATAACTCCAATCCCATTGTCTGATTGTCTGTAATGACCAAATTGAAATGACTGTAATATTCATTGATTGTATTGATGCACCTCGTGATCCCTGTGTTAAAGTTGAATCTCATTGTACTTTTGTGATGGTGATTTTGAAATGGTTTGGACTGTTCTCCCAGATATTTTATGAATAAAGTATACTTTTCAAAAAAAAATTCTCTTTTTTTTATTTGTTCACTCATGAGATGTGGGTGTCACTGGCTGGGCCCAGCATTTATTGCCCATCCCTCGTTGCCCCTTGAGAAGGGGGTGGGTGAGCTGCCTTCTTGAGCCGCTGCAGTCCCTGTGGTGTAGGTACACCCACCGTGCTGTTAGGGAGGGAGTTCCAGGATTTTGACCCAGAGACAGTGAAGGAACGGCCGATATATTTCCAAGTCAGGATGGTGAGGGGCTCGGAGGGGAACTTCCAGGTGGTGGTGTTCCCCATGTGTCTGCTGCCCTTGTCCTTCTAGATGGTAGAGGTCGTGGGTTTGGAAGGTGCTGTGTAAGGAGCCTTGGTGAGTTGCTGCAGTGCATCTTGTAGATGGTACACACACTGCTGCTACTGTGCGTCGGTGGTGGAGGGAGTGAATGTTTGAGGTGGTGTCTGGGGTGCTGATCAAGCCGGGCTGCTTTGTCCTGTCTGTCCAACCACCATTATGAAGTAAATGTAAGTGCACTGCACACTGAGGTATCCCAGCTGCCTCCCTCCAGCTCAATCCCTCAAAAAGTTTCACACTTTGTGCCCTGCCCCTCCCAGTCACTCAGCCCATTCGCCACACCATCCTCTGCCAACACTTCAACTCTGTACCTCTCCAGGACCCACTCCAATCTATCCTGGAGAATCTCTGGCAATGGCTTCTCTTCCCACACCTACACCCACTGTTATCTTTCCAGCAGGGGTCACCAGACACCGAACAGGAATCCTGGCTGATTTCCCCTCTCTCTCTAACCCAGAGATCACTGGACAGTGATCAGGAGCAGGAACCCTGGCTGATTTCCCCTCTCTCTAACCCAGAGATCACTGGACAGTGATCAGGAGCAGGAACCCTGGCTGATTTCTCCTCTCTCTCTAACCCAGGGATCGCTGGACAGTGATCAGGAGCAGGAACCCTGGCTGATTTCCTCTCTCTCTAACCCAGGGATCACTGGACAGTGATCAGGAGCAGGAACCCTGGCTGATTTCTCCTCTCTCTCTAACCCAGGGATCGCTGGACAGTGATCAGGAGCGGAACCCTGGCTGATTTCCCCTCGCTCTCTAACCCAGAGATCACTGGACAGTGATCAGGAGCAGGAACCCTGGCTGATTTCTCCTCTCTCTCTAACCCAGGGATTGCTGGACAGTGATCAGGAGCAGGAACCTTGGCTGATTTCCCCTCTCTCTCTAACCCAGGGATCACTGGACAGTGATCAGGAGCAGGAACCCTGGCTGAATTTCCCTCTCTCCAACCCAGGGATCACTGGATAATGATCAGGAGCAGGAACCCTGGCTGATTTCCCCTCTCTCTTAACCAGGAGTCACTGGACAGTGATCAGGAGCAGGAACCCTGGCTGATTTCCCCTCTCTTTCTAACCCAGGGGTCAGTGGACAGTGATCAGGAGCAGGAACCCTGGCTGATTTCCCCTCTCTCTCTAACCCAGGGGTCACTGGACAGTGATCAGGAGCAGGAACCCTGGCTGATTTCCCCTCTCTCTCTAACCCGAGGGTCAGTGGACAGTGATCAGGAGCAGGAACCCTGGCTGATTTCCCCTCTCTCTCTAACCCAGGGGTCACTGGACAGTGATCAGGAGCAGGAACCCTGGCTGATTTCCCCTCTCTCTTAACCAGGAGTCACTGGACAGTGATCAGGAGCAGGAACCCTGGCTGATTTCCCCTCTCTCTCTGACCCAGGGGTCAGTGGACAGTGATCAGGAGCAGGAACCCTGGCTGATTTCCCCTCTCTCTTAACCAGGAGTCACTGGACAGTGATTAGGAGCAGGAACCTCGGCTGAATTTCCCTCTCTCTAACCAAGTGATCGCTGGACAGTGATTGGGAGTGGAATGGATTTAAACTTACTGTTTAAAGAAAGAATTGATTGGACAGGTGTAGCTTAAGGTTGATTTTGATAGGACAGGATGCACTCTCCTCTCATTTCATGTAGTGATTTGGAGGAGACAGGGGCCAAGTGGAGCCCCAACTATTTTTCCATCTGATCTGAGAATACTCAGCATTGTCAAGGGAAAAAACCTGAGAGTCTGCTGCACTTTTTGACTCAGTTTCACATTTGGTGAAGCTTTTGCCCACCTTACTAGTTTTAAAAATGTATTCTCGGCGCACAGGCGTCACTGGCCGGGCCCAGCATTTGTTGCCCAGCCCTAATTGCCCCTTGAGAAGGTGGTGGGTGAGCTGCCTTCTTGAGCCGCTGCAGTCCCTGTGGTGTAGGTACACCCACCGCGCTGTGAGGGAGGGAGTTCCAGGATTTGGACCCAGCGACAGTGAAGGAACGGCCGATATGTTTCCAAGTTGGTATGATGCGTGCAGCTTGCAGCTGTTGGTATCCTCAAGCATCCACTACCCTTGTCGTTCTCATTGGTAGAGGTTGAGTGTTGGGAAGGTGCTGTCGAAGGAGCCTTGGTGAGTTGCTGCCATGCATTTTGTAGATGGTACACACACTGCTGCCACTGTGCATCTGTCCTGGGGGGAGCGAGTTTTTAAGGTGGTGGATGGGCTACTGATCCAGCGGGCTGCTTTGTCCTGGGTGGTGTCGAGCTTCTTGTGTGCTGTTGCAGTTGTACTCATCCAGGCAAGTGGGGAGAATTCCACCACACTCCTGACTTGTGCCTGTAGATGGTGGACAGGTTTTGGGGAGTCAGGAGGTGACTTACTCATTGCAGGATTCCTCGCTTCTGACCTGCTCTTGTAGCTCCAGTATTTATATGGCTGGTCCAGTTCAGTTTCTGGTCAATGTTAACCCCCCAGAATATTGAAAGTGGGGGACTCAGCGACTTTAATACCATTGAACAAGGGGAGATGGTTAGATTCTCTCTTATTGGAGATGATCATTGTGTGAATGTTACTGGCCACTTGTCAGCTCCAGCCTGGATATTGTCCAGCTCTTGCTGCACTTGGACATGGGCTGCTTCAGTATCTGAGGAGTTGCGAATGGTGCTGAACATTGTGCATTCATCAGCGAACATCCCCACTTCTGACCTTAGAATGGATTGATAGATGGTGGACAAGCTCTGGGGAGGCAGTGGGTCCAGAATTCCCAGCCTTGTAGCCACAGTATTTATGGCTTCCTCTCCTCGCTAAGACTAAATTGAAAACAAGCCAAAACCGACTCACAGTTGTATAGTTGCACTCATCCGCCTAAGGAGTGCTTGATAAGGACAGTGGACATTTCACCAAGTGTTTACCCACATCAGTAAGCCATTAGATGGGGAATGGGCCCATTATTGTTCCCCCTCGCTACCCCACCCCCACCCCCACCCGCCCCCTACCCTGTCCAGGTCCCAGCTTTCCAGCTCCCGAACCTCCTGTGCTTCTCCCAAATGTCTGAACCTCAGGCTGGTGCTCCCACCTCCCAGTGAGCAGACAAACCCTCTGAAACAGTGCAAAATACAAAGCTGCTTGACCCCTGAAAGGCTCACAGACTCCAACCCCCTGGTCACAACAGCTCCTCAAAGCAGAGAAAATAAACAATATTTTTCTTGTTTTGCTGTTAACACAGAATTGATGGAAATAATGAGCCCTTTTCTCTTGGACCAAATATAAATCAAGACTTTTGGCCAAAAGCACTTTACATTTGTTTCCATTGGCGAAGGGTTCTGTGTCCGTTGCTGTCAACCACCCTATATTTATGACTGTAACTAGGATCTATGTTTTGAAATAAGGAAGTGGTTTTGTAAGGGCTGCGTGTTTAATTGAACGCGCCTTTCCCTCTTCACTAATGGTTCACTGGGTTGAACTCTGGCCTCAAAGCCAACAGGTCACGGATTCAAGATTCTCACTCCATAGCACTAAGTCTAGGCTGTCACCTCTGTACTGAGGGCGCGCCGCACTGTCGGAGGGTCAGTACTGAGGGAGCTCCGCACTGTCGGAGGGTCAGTACTGAGGGAGTGCCGCACTGTCGGAGGGTCAGTACTGAGGGAGCTCCGCACTGTCGGAGGGTCAGTACTGAGGGAGTGCCGCACTGTCGGAGGGTCCGTACTGAGGGAGATCCGCACTGTCGGAGGGTCAGTACTGAGGGAGCGCCGCACTGTCAGAGGGTCAGTACTGAGGGCGCGCGGCACTGTCGGAGGGTCAGTACTGAGGGAGCTCCGCACTGCCAGAGGGTCAGGACTGAGGGAGTGCTGCATTGTTCAAGGGTCAGTACTGAGGGAGTGCCGCACTATCGGAGGGTCATTATTGAGGGAGTGCTGCACTGTCAGAGGGTCAGTACTGAGGGAGCACTGCACTATCGGACGGTCAGTACTGAGGGAGTGCCGCACTGTTGGAGGGTCAGTACTGAGGGAGTGCCGTACTGTTGGAGGATCATTACTGAGGGAGCACCGCAATTCGGAGGGTCAGTTCTGAGGGAGCACTGCACTGTTGGAGGGTCAGTACTGAGGGACTGCTGCACTATTGGAAGGTCAGTACTAAGGGAGTGCCACACTGTCGGTGGGTCAGTACTAAGGGAGTGTCACACTGTCGGAGGGTCAGTACTAAGGGAGTGCCACACTGTCGGTGGGTCAGTACTAAGGGAGTGTCACACTGTCGGAGGGTCAGTACTAAGGGAGTGCCACACTGTCGGTGGGTCAGTACTGAGGGACCGCAGTGCTGTCGGAGGTTCAGTACTGAAGGAGTGCCACACTGTCGGTGATGCCATCTTTCGGATAAGGTATTAAACTAAGGCCTTGTCTGCCTTCTCAGATATAAGAGGAGCTGGGGAGTTCTCAGTGTCCTGGAGCCAATAGCAATTGCTGTTTGTGGGAGCTTGCTGTGCGCAAGTTGACTGCCACTTTTCCTACATTGCAACAGTGACTACACTTCAAAAAAGTGCTTCATTGGTTCTTTTCTCACGAGCAGTGGGCTAGCAGTCAGAGAGCTGCTCAAAGGATCTCAGTGAAGTTCTGAAACCAGTCAGCGAGACTCCTTGACTGCACTGATGGACACAGTGATTGCCTCTCCTCTGCCAGGAACAATGGCCCTGAGATCCATTATTGGCCTCATGAGGCTGCATTGACAACCCTTGGTGATCCCTGCACTCTTCCAATTCCGGCCTCTTGCCCATCCCCCGATTCCCATTGCTCCACCATTGGCGGCCATGCCTTCAGCTGCCTCGGGGGCCTGAGCTCTGGAATTCCCTCCCTAAACCTCTCTCACTCTCTCTCTTTCTCTCTTTTCCTTTAAGGCGCTCCTGAAAACCGACCTCTTTGACCAAGCTTTTGATCACCAGTCCCTCGCCTGTAACTCACCTCCTGACTCCCCAAAGCCTGTCCACCATCTACAAGGCACAAGTCAGGAGTGTGATGGAATACTCCCCACTTGCCTGGATGGGTGCAGCTCCCACAACACTCAAGAATCTCAACACCATCCAGGACAAAGCAGCCCCGCTTGATCAGCACCCCATCCACAAACTTTCACTCCCTCCACCACCGACGCACAGTAGCAGCAGTGTGTGTACCATCTACAAGATGCACTGCAGCAACTCACCAAGGCTCCTTCGACAGCACCTTCCAAACCCACGACCTCTACCATCTAGAAGGACAAGGGCAGCAGACACATGGGGAACGCCTGGAAGTTCCCCTCCGAGCCCCTCACCATCCCGACTTGGAAATATATCAGCCGTTCTTTCACTGTCGCTGGGTCAAAATCCTGGAACTCCCTCCCTAACAGCAGCCACCACAGGGTCTGCAGCGGTTCAAGAAGGTGGCTCACCCACCACCTTCTCAAGGGGCAACTAGGAATGGGCAATAAACGCTGGGCCCGGCCAGTGACGCCCACATCCCGTGAATGAATAATAAAAAAAATCCCCTTGCATGGCTCGGGGTGAAACTTTAGTTGATAATGCTCCTGTGGACATTTTACCACATTAAGGGCGCTGTATAAATGTGGGTTGTTGTTGTGTGCACACTCGCTCAGCACTGTGAGGAGAAAAGTGTAGAGCCTCAAAAGGACACAGACAAGTTGGAGGGATGTGCAGATAGGTGTCAGATGAAGTTCAATGTGGAGAAGCGTAAAGTGATTTGGTTGGTAGGAAGAATGTCGAGGGACAATATAAAATGAAGGACACAACTCTGAAGGGGATGCAGGAGCAGAGGGGTCAGGGAGCACATAGTATAAATCATTGTAGGTGGTAGGACAGGTCGAGAGAGCGCCGTTAATAAAGCAGACAGTACCCGAGGCTTTATTAATAGGGGTGTAGAGTTACAAGAGCAAGCAGATAATGTTGAGTTTGTATGAGTGACTAGTTCGGTCTCAGCTGGTGTATTCTGCCTAGTTCTGGGTGCTGCACTTTCGGAAGGATGTGAGGGTATTGGAGAGAGCATGGAAAAGATTCACAAGAATTCCAGGGATGAGGAACTTCAGTTATGACGATAGATTGAAGAAGTTTGGACTGTTTTCCTTGCAGAAGGATGAGGGGAAGTTTGACAGGGATATTCAGGGGTCACGAGAAGTCTGGACAGAGTAGATAGGGAGAAACTGTTCCCACTGGTGAAAGGATCGAGAGTGAGAGAGGGAACCAGATTTAAAGTAATTGGTAAAAGAAACAACAGTGACACGAGGGAAAACTTTTTCACGCAGTAAGTGGTTAAGGTCTGGAATGCAGCGCCTGAGAGTGTGGTGGAGACAGATTCAATCGAAGCGTTCAACAGGGAATTAGATTATTATCTGAAAAGGAAGAATGTGCAGGGTTATGGAGAGAGCAGGAATGGCACCAAGGGAGTACCTCATTCAGAGAGCCGGTGCAGACACAATGGGCTGAATGGCCTCCTGTGCTGTAAACACTTCTGTGGTTCAGTAAAGATCTCCTGGACTGCCCGGTCACTTCAGTATGTTTGTCAGGCCGTTCCTTCGAAGGAGGTTTCTCAACTCCATCAACTTATTCACCCTCTGCAAGGGGATCAATCCCCCCCTGAGCTGTTGGAGCTGATGGGAGAGCCTGTGGCCCCATCTCCACAGTTACTCCAGGACCTGGTCTATCACAATTTAACATCAGCAGGTTATAGAAAAGCCAGCCAGGCAATCAGCCTTGTTAATTCCCTTAAAATGCTTCCATGTGCTTACCCAGGCCTGGGTCAGTTCCAGAACAGCTCAGACTTGTCGCTGACCCCAGCCTCAACCATTCCCATTACTGAATGAGTTTTCCATTGCATTAACAGGTTCAGCAAGATAGGCTCCCATGTCTGGTGGGGCCCTTCTAAACCCTCTCTCTCACAGCCCTGTATCTGTGTAGGTCCCTCTAACCTCTCTCTCTTTCTCACTCACACATTCCTGTATCTGTGCAGGTCCCTCTAACCTCTTCCTATCTTTCACTCACACATTCCTGTATCTGTGCAGGTCCCTCTAACCGCTCTCTCTCTTTCACTCACACATTCCTGAATCTGTGCAGGTCCCTCTAACCTCTCTCTCTCTTTCACTCACACATTCCAGTATCTGTGCATGTCCCTCTAACCTCTCTCTCTCTTTCACTCACACATTCCTGTATCTGTGCAGGTCCCTCTAACCTCTCTCTCTCTTACACTCACACATTACAGTATCTGTGCAGGTCCCTCAAACCACTTTCTCTCTCTCTCTCACTCACACACTCCTGTAGCTGTGGAGGATCCCCTAATCCCCTTGCTCATACACTCTGGGGAGGGCTCTCTAACCCTCTCTCTCTCTCACTCTCTCACACTCTTGTATCTGGGAGGTCCGTCTAACCCCCTCTCTCACACTCCTGTATATGGGGGGGTCTCTCCAACCCTCTCTCTCTCACACTCCTGTATCTGGGGAGCTCTCTCTAACCCTCTCTCTCTCTCACTCCTGTATCTGGGGAGGTCTCCCTAAACCTCTCTCTCTCTCTCACACTCCTGTATCTGGGGAGGTCTCTCTAATCCTCTCTCTCACACACTCCTGTATCTGGGGAGGTCTCTCTAACCCCCTCTCTCACACACTCCTGTATCTGGGGAGGTCTCTCTAACCCTCTCTCTCTCTCACACTCCTGTATCTGGGGAGGTCTCTCTAATCCTCTCTCTCACACACTCCTGTATCTGGGGAGGTCTCTCTAACCCCTTCTCTCTCTCACATACTCCTCTATCTGGGGAGGTCCCTCTAACCCCTCTCTGACACGCCTGTATCTGGGGAGGTCTCTCTAACCCCCTCTCTCTCTCACACTCCTGTAACTGGGGAGGTCTCTCTAACCCTCTCTCTCTCTCACACTCCTGTATCTGGGGAGGTCTCTCTAACCACCCCCCCTCAAACACTCCTGTATCTGGGGATGTGTCTCTAACCCCCCTCTCACACACTCCTGTATCTGGGGAGGTCTCTCTAAACCACTCTCTCACACTCCTGTATCTGTGGAGGTCTCTCTAACCCCCTCTCTCACACTCCTGTATCTGGGAGGTCTCTCTAACCACCTCTCTTACACTCCTCTCTCTGGGGAGGTCCCTGTTTCTCATGCCTGTATATGGGGAGATCACTCTAACCCATTCTCCCACACAGTCTTGTATCTGAGGAGGTCACTTTCACCTCATCTCTCAAACCCCTGTATCGAGAAGTCCCTATAACCGTCTCTCTCACATTCCTTTATCTGGGGATGTCTCTAACCCCTCTCTCTCTCACACTCCTGTATCTGGGGAGTCTCTCTAACCCTCTCTCTCTCTCACAGTCCTGCATCTGGGGAGGTCTGTCTAACCCCCTCTTTCTCTCACACTCCTGTATCTGGGGAGGTCCCTCTAACCCTCTCTCTCTCACACTCCTGTATCTGGGGAGGTCTCTCTAACTCTCTCTCTCTCTCACACTCCTGTATCTGGGGAGGTCTCTCTAACCCTCTCCCTCTCACACACTCCTGTATCTGGGGAGGTCTCTCTAACTCTCTCTCTCTCTCACACTCCTTTATCTGGGGAGGTCTCTCTAACCCTCTCCCTCTCACACACTCCTGTATCTGGGGAGGTCACCTCGAACCCTCTCACACACTCCTGTATCTGGGGAGGTCCCTCGAACCCTCTCACACGCTCCTCTGCCTGAGGTCCCTCTAACACCTTCTTTCATACTCCTGTATCTGGGAAGATCTCACTAACCCCCTCTCTCTCTCACACACTCCTGTATCTGGGGAGGTCCCTCTAATCCCCTCTATCTCACACAACAGTATCTGAGGAGATCTCACTAACGCCCTCTCTCACACTCCTGCATCTGAGGAGATCTCTCTAAAACTCTCTCTCTCATACTCCTGTATCTGGGAAAGTCTCTCTAACCCCCTCTCTCTCCCACATACTCATGTATCTGAGGAGGTGTCTCAAACCCCCTATCTCTCTCGCTCCTGTATCTGGGGAGGTCTCTCTAACCCCCTCTCTCTCACATTCCTGTATCTGGGGATTTCTCTCTAATCCCCTCTCTCTCTCACGCTCCTGTATCTGGGGAGGACCCTCTAACCCCCTCTCTCACATTCCTGTACCTGGGGAGGTCTCTCTAACCCTCTTTCTCACACACCTGTGCCTGGGGAGGTCTCTCTAACCCTCTCTCTCTCACACTCCTGTATCTGGGGAGGTGTCTCGAACCCTCTCTCTCTCACATGCTCCTGTACCTTTGGATGTCTTTCTAAGCCACCCTCTCACAAACTGCTGTAGATGGGGAGGTCTCTCTCACCCTCTCCCTCTCACACACTCCTGTATCTGCGGCAGTCCCTCGAACCCTCTCTCACACGCTCCTCTGCCTGAGATGGTCTTTCTAACCCCTTCTTTCTTATTCCTGTATCTGGGAAGATCTCCCTAACCCCGTCTCTCTCTCACACACTCCTGTATCTGGGGAGGTCCCTCTAATCCCCTCTATCTCACACACCAGTATCTGAGGAGATCTCTCTAACGCCCTCTCTCACACTCCTGTATCTGAGGAGATCTCTCTAACACTCTCTCTCTCATACTCCTGTATCTGGGGAAGTCTCTCTAACCCTCTCTCTCTCACACTCCTGTATCTGGGGAAGTCTGTCTAACCCCCTCTCTCTCTCACGCTCCTGTATCGGGGGAGGTCCCTCTAACCCCCTCTCTCACATTCCTGTATCTGGGGAGGTCTCTCGAACTCCCTCTCGCTCTCACACTCCTGTATCTGGGGAGGTCTCTCTAACCCTCTCTCTCTCTCACACTCCTGTATCTGGGGAGGTCTCTCTAACCCTCTCTCTCTCACACTCCTGTATCTGGGGAGGTCTCTCTAACCCTCTCTCTCTCACACTCCTGTATCTGGGGAAGTCTGTCTAACCCCCTCTCTCTCTCACGCTCCTGTATCGGGGGAGGTCCCTCTAACCCCCTCTCTCACATTCCTGTATCTGGGGAGGTCTCTCGAACTCCCTCTCGCTCTCACACTCCTGTATCTGGGGAGGTCTCTCTAACCCTCTCTCTCTCTCACACTCCTGTATCTGGGGAGGTCTCTCTAACCCTCTCTCTCTCACACTCCTGTATCTGGGGAGGTCTCTCTAACCCTCTCTCTCTCACACTCCTGTATCTGGGGAGGTCTCTCTAACGCTCTCTCTCACACTCCTGTGTCTGGTGAGGTCTCTCGAACCCCCTCTCTTTCACATTCCTGTACCGGGGGAGGTCTCTCTAACCCTCTCTCTCTCACACTCCTGTATCTGGGGAGGTCTCTCTAACCCCCTCTCTCTCACACTCCTGTATCTGGGGAAGTCTCTCTAACCCCCTCTCTATCTCACACACTCGTGTATCTGGGGAGGTCTCTCTAACCCTCTCTCTCTCACACTCCTGTACCTGGGGAGGTCTCTCTAACACTCTCTCTCTCTCTCACACTCCTGTATCTGGGGAGGTCACTCTAACCCCCTCTCTCACACGCCTGTATCTGGGGAGGTCTCTCTAACCCTCTCCTCACACTCCTGTGCCTGAGGAGGTCTCTCTAACCCCCTCTCTTTCACATTCCAGTACCTGAGGAGTTCTCTCTAACCCTCTCTCTCTCACACTCTTGTATCAGGGGAGGTCTCTCTAACCCCCTCTCTCTCACACTCCTGTATCTGGGGAGGTCTCTCTAACCCCCTCTCTCACACACTCCTGTATCTGGTGAGGTCTCTCTAATCCACTCTCTCTCACACTCCTGTATCTGGGGAAGTCTCTCTAACCCCCTCTCTCTCTCACATACTCATGTATCTGGGGAGGTGTCTCTAACCCCCTATCCCTCTCGCTTCTGTATCGGGGGAGGTCTCTCTAACCCCCTCTCTCTCACATTCCTGTATCTGGGGATGTCTCTCTAACCCCTCTCTCTCTCACGCTCCTGTATCTGGGGAGGTCCGTCTAACCCCATCTCTCACACTCCTGTATCTGGGGAGGTCTCTCTAACTCCCTCTCTCACATTCCTGTATCTGGGGATATCTCTCTAATCCCCTCTCTCTCTCACGCTCCTGTATTTGGGGTGGACCCTCTAACCCCCTCTCTCACATTCCTGTATCTGGGGAGGTCTCTCTAACCCTCTTTCTCACACTCCTGTGTCTGGGGAGGTCTCTCTAACCCTCTCTCTCTCACACTCCTGTGCCTGGGGAGGTCTCTCTAACCCTCTCTCTCTCACACTCCTGTATCTGGGGAGGTCTCTCGAACCCTCTCTCTCTCACACTCCTGTATCTGGGGAGGTCTCTCGAACCCTCTCTCTCTCACATGCTCCTGTACCTTTGGATGTCTCTCTAAGCCACCCTCTCACAAACTGCTGTATATGGGGAGGTCTCTCTCACCCTCTCCCTCTCACACACTCCTGTATCTGCGGCAGTCCCTCGAACCCTCTCTCACACGCTCCTCTGCCTGAGATGGTCTTTCTAACCCCTTCTTTCTTATTCCTGTATCTGGGAAGATCTCCCTAACCCCGTCTCTCTCTCACACACTCCTGTATCTGGAGAGGTCCCTCTAATCCCCTCTATCTCACACACCAGTATCTGAGGAGATCTCTCTAACGCCTTCTCTCACACTCCTGTATCTGAGGAGATCTCTCTAACACTCTCTCTCTCATACTCCTGTATCTGGGGAAGTCTCTCTAACCCCCTCTCTCTCCCACATACTCATGTATCTGGGGAGGTCTCTCCAACGCCCTCTCACATACTCCTGTATCTGGGGAGGTCTCTCTAACCCCCTCTCTCTCACACTCCTGTATCTGGGGAAGTCTCTGTAACCCCCTCTCTATCTCACACACTCGTGTATCTGGGGAGGTCTCTCTAACCCTCTCTCTCTCACACTCCTGTACCTGGGGAGGTCTCTCTAACCTCCTCTCTCTCTCACACTCCTGTATCTGGGGAGGTCCCTCTAAACCCCTCTCTCACACGCCTGTATCTGGGGAGGTCTCTCTAACCCTCTCCTCACACTCCTGTGCCTGAGGAGGTCTCTCTAACCCCCTCTCTTTCACATTCCTGTACCTGGGGAGGTCTCTCTAACCCTCTCTCTCTCACACTCCTGTATCTGGGGAGGTCCCTCTAAACCCCTCTCTCACACGCCTGTATCTGGGGAGGTCTCTCTAACCCTCTCCTCACACTCCTGTGCCTGAGGAGGTCTCTCTAACCCCCTCTCTTTCACATTCCTGTACCTGGGGAGGTCTCTCTAACCCTATATCTCTCACACTCCTGTACCTGAGGAGGTCTCTCTAACCCTCTCTCTCTCACACTCTTGTATCAGGGGAGGTCTCTCTAACCCCCTCTCTCTCACACACTCCTGTATCTGGTGAGGTCTCTCTAATCCCCTCTCTCTCACACTCCTGTATCTGGGGAAGTCTCTCTAACCCCCTCTCTCTCCCACATACTCATGTATCTGGGGAGGTGTCTCTAACCCCCTATCCCTCTCGCTTCTGTATCGGGGGAGGTCTCTCTAACCCCCTCTCTCTCACATTCCTGTATCTGGGGAGGTCTCTCTAACCCCCTCTCTCTCACATTCCTGTATCTGGGGAGGTCTCTCTAACCCCCTCTCTCTCTCACGCTCCTGTATCTGGGGAGGTCCCTCTAATCCCCTCTATCTCACACAACAGTATCTGAGGAGATCTCACTAACGCCCTTTCTCACACTCCTGCATCTGAGGAGATCTCTCTAAAACTCTCTCTCTCATACTCCTGTATCTGGGAAAGTCTCTCTAACCCCCTCTCTCTCCCACATACTCATGTATCTGAGGAGGTGTCTCTAACCCCCTATCTCTCTCGCTCCTGTATCTGGGGAGGTCTCTCTAACCCCCTCTCTCTCACATTCCTGTATCTGGGGATTTCTCTCTAATCCCCTCTCTCTCTCACGCTCCTGTATCTGGGGAGGACCCTCTAACCCCCTCTCTCACATTCCTGTATCTGGGGAGGTCTCTCTAACCCTCTTTCTCACACTCCTGTGCCTGGGGAGGTCTCTCTAACCCTCTCTCTCTCACACTCCTGTATCTGGGGAGGTCTCTCGAACGCTCTCTCTCTCACACTCCTGTATCTGGGGAGGTGTCTCGAACCCTCTCTCTCTCACATGCTCCTGTACCTTTGGATGTCTTTCTAAGCCACCCTCTCACAAACTGCTGTAGATGGGGAGGTCTCTCTCACCCTCTCCCTCTCACACACTCCTGTATCTGCGGCAGTCCCTCGAACCCTCTCTCACACGCTCCTCTGCCTGAGATGGTCTTTCTAACCCCTTCTTTCTTATTCCTGTATCTGGGAAGATCTCCCTAACCCCGTCTCTCTCTCACACACTCCTGTATCTGGGGAGGTCCCTCTAATCCCCTCTATCTCACACACCAGTATCTGAGGAGATCTCTCTAACGCCCTCTCTCACACTCCTGTATCTGAGGAGATCTCTCTAACACTCTCTCTCTCATACTCCTGTATCTGGGAAAGTCTCTCTAACCCCCTCTCTCTCCCACATACTCATGTATCTGAGGAGGTGTCTCTAACCCCCTATCTCTCTCGCTCCTGTATCTGGGGAGGTCTCTCTAACCCCCTCTCTCTCACATTCCTGTATCTGGGGATTTCTCTCTAATCCCCTCTCTCTCTCACGCTCCTGTATCTGGGGAGGACCCTCTAACCCCCTCTCTCACATTCCTGTATCTGGGGAGGTCTCTCTAACCCTCTTTCTCACACACCTGTGCCTGGGGAGGTCTCTCTAACCCTCTCTCTCTCACACTCCTGTATCTGGGGAAGTCTGTCTAACCCCCTCTCTCTCTCACGCTCCTGTATCGGGGGAGGTCCCTCTAACCCCCTCTCTCACATTCCTGTATCTGGGGAGGTCTCTCGAACTCCCTCTCGCTCTCACACTCCTGTATCTGGGGAGGTCTCTCTAACCCTCTCTCTCTCTCACACTCCTGTATCTGGGGAGGTCTCTCTAACCCTCTCTCTCTCACACTCCTGTATCTGGGGAGGTCTCTCTAACCCTCTCTCTCTCACACTCCTGTATCTGGGGAAGTCTGTCTAACCCCCTCTCTCTCTCACGCTCCTGTATCGGGGGAGGTCCCTCTAACCCCCTCTCTCACATTCCTGTATCTGGGGAGGTCTCTCGAACTCCCTCTCGCTCTCACACTCCTGTATCTGGGGAGGTCTCTCTAACCCTCTCTCTCTCTCACACTCCTGTATCTGGGGAGGTCTCTCTAACCCTCTCTCTCTCACACTCCTGTATCTGGGGAGGTCTCTCTAACCCTCTCTCTCTCACACTCCTGTATCTGGGGAGGTCTCTCTAACGCTCTCTCTCACACTCCTGTGTCTGGTGAGGTCTCTCGAACCCCCTCTCTTTCACATTCCTGTACCGGGGGAGGTCTCTCTAACCCTCTCTCTCTCACACTCCTGTATCTGGGGAGGTCTCTCTAACCCCCTCTCTCTCACACTCCTGTATCTGGGGAAGTCTCTCTAACCCCCTCTCTATCTCACACACTCGTGTATCTGGGGAGGTCTCTCTAACCCTCTCTCTCTCACACTCCTGTACCTGGGGAGGTCTCTCTAACACTCTCTCTCTCTCTCACACTCCTGTATCTGGGGAGGTCACTCTAACCCCCTCTCTCACACGCCTGTATCTGGGGAGGTCTCTCTAACCCTCTCCTCACACTCCTGTGCCTGAGGAGGTCTCTCTAACCCCCTCTCTTTCACATTCCTGTACCTGAGGAGTTCTCTCTAACCCTCTCTCTCTCACACTCTTGTATCAGGGGAGGTCTCTCTAACCCCCTCTCTCTCACACTCCTGTATCTGGGGAGGTCTCTCTAACCCCCTCTCTCACACACTCCTGTATCTGGTGAGGTCTCTCTAATCCACTCTCTCTCACACTCCTGTATCTGGGGAAGTCTCTCTAACCCCCTCTCTCTCCCACATACTCATGTATCTGGGGAGGTGTCTCTAACCCCCTATCCCTCTCGCTTCTGTATCGGGGGAGGTCTCTCTAACCCCCTCTCTCTCACATTCCTGTATCTGGGGATGTCTCTCTAACCCCTCTCTCTCTCACGCTCCTGTATCTGGGGAGGTCCGTCTAACCCCATCTCTCACACTCCTGTATCTGGGGAGGTCTCTCTAACTCCCTCTCTCACATTCCTGTATCTGGGGATATCTCTCTAATCCCCTCTCTCTCTCACGCTCCTGTATTTGGGGTGGACCCTCTAACCCCCTCTCTCACATTCCTGTATCTGGGGAGGTCTCTCTAACCCTCTTTCTCACACTCCTGTGTCTGGGGAGGTCTCTCTAACCCTCTCTCTCTCACACTCCTGTGCCTGGGGAGGTCTCTCTAACCCTCTCTCTCTCACACTCCTGTATCTGGGGAGGTCTCTCGAACCCTCTCTCTCTCACACTCCTGTATCTGGGGAGGTCTCTCGAACCCTCTCTCTCTCACATGCTCCTGTACCTTTGGATGTCTCTCTAAGCCACCCTCTCACAAACTGCTGTATATGGGGAGGCCTCTCTCACCCTCTCCCTCTCACACACTCCTGTATCTGCGGCAGTCCCTCGAACCCTCTCTCACACGCTCCTCTGCCTGAGATGGTCTTTCTAACCCCTTCTTTCTTATTCCTGTATCTGGGAAGATCTCCCTAACCCCGTCTCTCTCTCACACACTCCTGTATCTGGAGAGGTCCCTCTAATCCCCTCTATCTCACACACCAGTATCTGAGGAGATCTCTCTAACGCCTTCTCTCACACTCCTGTATCTGAGGAGATCTCTCTAACACTCTCTCTCTCATACTCCTGTATCTGGGGAAGTCTCTCTAACCCCCTCTCTATCCCACATACTCATGTATCTGGGGAGGTCTCTCCAACGCCCTCTCACATACTCCTGTATCTGGGGAGGTCTCTCTAACCCCCTCTCTCTCACACTCCTGTATCTGGGGAAGTCTCTCTAACCCCCTCTCTATCTCACACACTCGTGTATCTGGGGAGGTCTCTCTAACCCTCTCTCTCTCACACTCCTGTACCTGGGGAGGTCTCTCTAACCTCCTCTCTCTCTCACACTCCTGTATCTGGGGAGGTCCCTCTAAACCCCTCTCTCACACGCCTGTATCTGGGGAGGTCTCTCTAACCCTCTCCTCACACTCCTGTGCCTGAGGAGGTCTCTCTAACCCCCTCTCTTTCACATTCCTGTACCTGGGGAGGTCTCTCTAACCCTATATCTCTCACACTCCTGTACCTGAGGAGGTCTCTCTAACCCTCTCTCTCTCACACTCTTGTATCAGGGGAGGTCTCTCTAAACCCCTCTCTCACACACTCCTGTATCTGGTGAGGTCTCTCTAATCCCCTCTCTCTCACACTCCTGTATCTGGGGAAGTCTCTCTAACCCCCTCTCTCTCCCACATACTCATGTATCTGGGGAGGTGTCTCTAACCCCCTATCCCTCTCGCTTCTGTATCGGGGGAGGTCTCTCTAACCCCCTCTCTCTCACATTCCTGTATCTGGGGAGGTCTCTCTAACCCCCTCTCTCTCACATTCCTGTATCTGGGGAGGTCTCTCTAACCCCCTCTCTCTCTCACGCTCCTGTATCTGGGGAGGTCCCTCTAATCCCCTCTATCTCACACAACAGTATCTGAGGAGATCTCACTAACGCCCTTTCTCACACTCCTGCATCTGAGGAGATCTCTCTAAAACTCTCTCTCTCATACTCCTGTATCTGGGAAAGTCTCTCTAACCCCCTCTCTCTCCCACATACTCATGTATCTGAGGAGGTGTCTCTAACCCCCTATCTCTCTCGCTCCTGTATCTGGGGAGGTCTCTCTAACCCCCTCTCTCTCACATTCCTGTATCTGGGGATTTCTCTCTAATCCCCTCTCTCTCTCACGCTCCTGTATCTGGGGAGGACCCTCTAACCCCCCTCTCTCACATTCCTGTATCTGGGGAGGTCTCTCTAACCCTCTTTCTCACACTCCTGTGCCTGGGGAGGTCTCTCTAACCCTCTCTCTCTCACACTCCTGTATCTGGGGAGGTCTCTCGAACGCTCTCTCTCTCACACTCCTGTATCTGGGGAGGTGTCTCGAACCCTCTCTCTCTCACATGCTCCTGTACCTTTGGATGTCTTTCTAAGCCACCCTCTCACAAACTGCTGTAGATGGGGAGGTCTCTCTCACCCTCTCCCTCTCACACACTCCTGTATCTGCGGCAGTCCCTCGAACCCTCTCTCACACGCTCCTCTGCCTGAGATGGTCTTTCTAACCCCTTCTTTCTTATTCCTGTATCTGGGAAGATCTCCCTAACCCCGTCTCTCTCTCACACACTCCTGTATCTGGGGAGGTCCCTCTAATCCCCTCTATCTCACACACCAGTATCTGAGGAGATCTCTCTAACGCCCTCTCTCACACTCCTGTATCTGAGGAGATCTCTCTAACACTCTCTCTCTCATACTCCTGTATCTGGGGAAGTCTCTCTAACCCTCTCTCTCTCACACTCCTGTATCTGGGGAAGTCTGTCTAACCCCCTCTCTCTCTCACGCTCCTGTATCGGGGGAGGTCCCTCTAACCCCCTCTCTCACATTCCTGTATCTGGGGAGGTCTCTCGAACTCCCTCTCGCTCTCACACTCCTGTATCTGGGGAGGTCTCTCTAACCCTCTCTCTCTCTCACACTCCTGTATCTGGGGAGGTCTCTCTAACCCTCTCTCTCTCACACTCCTGTATCTGGGGAGGTCTCTCTAACCCTCTCTCTCTCACACTCCTGTATCTGGGGAAGTCTGTCTAACCCCCTCTCTCTCTCACGCTCCTGTATCGGGGGAGGTCCCTCTAACCCCCTCTCTCACATTCCTGTATCTGGGGAGGTCTCTCGAACTCCCTCTCGCTCTCACACTCCTGTATCTGGGGAGGTCTCTCTAACCCTCTCTCTCTCTCACACTCCTGTATCTGGGGAGGTCTCTCTAACCCTCTCTCTCTCACACTCCTGTATCTGGGGAGGTCTCTCTAACCCTCTCTCTCTCACACTCCTGTATCTGGGGAGGTCTCTCTAACGCTCTCTCTCACACTCCTGTGTCTGGTGAGGTCTCTCGAACCCCCTCTCTTTCACATTCCTGTACCGGGGGAGGTCTCTCTAACCCTCTCTCTCTCACACTCCTGTATCTGGGGAGGTCTCTCTAACCCCCTCTCTCTCACACTCCTGTATCTGGGGAAGTCTCTCTAACCCCCTCTCTATCTCACACACTCGTGTATCTGGGGAGGTCTCTCTAACCCTCTCTCTCTCACACTCCTGTACCTGGGGAGGTCTCTCTAACACTCTCTCTCTCTCTCACACTCCTGTATCTGGGGAGGTCACTCTAACCCCCTCTCTCACACGCCTGTATCTGGGGAGGTCTCTCTAACCCTCTCCTCACACTCCTGTGCCTGAGGAGGTCTCTCTAACCCCCTCTCTTTCACATTCCTGTACCTGGGGAGGTCTCTCTAACCCTATATCTCTCACACTCCTGTACCTGAGGAGTTCTCTCTAACCCTCTCTCTCTCACACTCTTGTATCAGGGGAGGTCTCTCTAACCCCCTCTCTCTCACACTCCTGTATCTGGGGAGGTCTCTCTAACCCCCTCTCTCACACACTCCTGTATCTGGTGAGGTCTCTCTAATCCCCTCTCTCTCACACTCCTGTATCTGGGGAAGTCTCTCTAACCCCCTCTCTCTCCCACATACTCATGTATCTGGGGAGGTGTCTCTAACCCCCTATCCCTCTCGCTTCTGTATCGGGGGAGGTCTCTCTAACCCCCTCTCTCTCACATTCCTGTATCTGGGGATGTCTCTCTAACCCCTCTCTCTCTCACGCTCCTGTATCTGGGGAGGTCCATCTAACCCCATCTCTCACACTCCTGTATCTGGGGAGGTCTCTCTAACTCCCTCCCTCACATTCCTGTATCTGGGGATATCTCTCTAATCCCCTCTCTCTCTCACGCTCCTGTATTTGGGGTGGACCCTCTAACCCCCTCTCTCACATTCCTGTATCTGGGGAGGTCTCTCTAACCCTCTCTCTCTCACACTCCTGTATCTGGGGAGGTCTCTCTAACCCCCTCTCTCCCACACTCCTGTATCTGGGGAGGTCTCTCTAACCCTCTCTCTCTCACACTCCTGTATCTGGGGAGGTCTCTCTAACCCCCTCTCTCCCACACTCCTGTATCTGGGGAGGTCTCTCTAACCCTCTTTCTCACACTCCTGTGCCTGGGGAGGTCTCTCTAACCCTCTCTCTCTCACACTCCTGTATCTGGGGAGGTCTCTCGAACCCTCTCTCTCTCACACTCCTGTATCTGGGGAGGTCTCTCGAACCCTCTCTCTCTCACATGCTCCTGTACCTTTGGATGTCTCTCTAAGCCACCCTCTCACAAACTGCTGTATATGGGGAGGTCTCTCTCACCCTCTCCCTCTCACACACTCCTGTATCTGCGGCAGTCCCTCGAACCCTCTCTCACACGCTCCTCTGCCTGAGATGGTCTTTCTAACCCCTTCTTTCTTATTCCTGTATCTGGGAAGATCTCCCTAACCCCGTCTCTCTCTCACACACTCCTGTATCTGGAGAGGTCCCTCTAATCCCCTCTATCTCACACACCAGTATCTGAGGAGATCTCTCTAACGCCTTCTCTCACACTCCTGTATCTGAGGAGATCTCTCTAACACTCTCTCTCTCATACTCCTGTATCTGGGGAAGTCTCTCTAACCCCCTCTCTCTCCCACATACTCATGTATCTGGGGAGGTCTCTCCAACGCCCTCTCACATACTCCTGTATCTGGGGAGGTCTCTCTAACCCCCTCTCTCTCACACTCCTGTATCTGGGGAAGTCTCTGTAACCCCCTCTCTATCTCACACACTCGTGTATCTGGGGAGGTCTCTCTAACCCTCTCTCTCTCACACTCCTGTACCTGGGGAGGTCTCTCTAACCTCCTCTCTCTCTCACACTCCTGTATCTGGGGAGGTCCCTCTAAACCCCTCTCTCACACGCCTGTATCTGGGGAGGTCTCTCTAACCCTCTCCTCACACTCCTGTGCCTGAGGAGGTCTCTCTAACCCCCTCTCTTTCACATTCCTGTACCTGGGGAGGTCTCTCTAACCCTATATCTCTCACACTCCTGTACCTGAGGAGGTCTCTCTAACCCTCTCTCTCTCACACTCTTGTATCAGGGGAGGTCTCTCTAAACCCCTCTCTCACACACTCCTGTATCTGGTGAGGTCTCTCTAATCCCCTCTCTCTCACACTCCTGTATCTGGGGAAGTCTCTCTAACCCCCTCTCTCTCCCACATACTCATGTATCTGGGGAGGTGTCTCTAACCCCCTATCCCTCTCGCTTCTGTATCGGGGGAGGTCTCTCTAACCCCCTCTCTCTCACATTCCTGTATCTGGGGAGGTCTCTCTAACCCCCTCTCTCTCACATTCCTGTATCTGGGGAGGTCTCTCTAACCCCCTCTCTCTCTCACGCTCCTGTATCTGGGGAGGTCCCTCTGACCCCCTCCCTCACATTCCTGTATCTGGGGATATCTCTCTAACCCCCTCTCTCTCTCACGCTCCTGTATCTGGGATGGACCCTCTAACCCCCTCTCTCACATTCCTGTATCTGGGGAGGTCTCTCTAACCCTCTTTCTCACACTCCTGTGCCTGGGGAGGTCTCTCTAACCCACTCTCTCTCACACTCCTGTATCTGGGGAGGTCTCTCTAACCCTCTCTCTCTCACACTCCTGTATCTGGGGAGGTGTCTCGAACCCTCTCTCTCTCACACTCCTGTATTTGGGGAGGTCTCTCGAACCCTCTCTCTCTCACATGCTCCTGTACCTTTGGATGTCTCTCTAAGCCACCCTCTCACAAACTGCTGTATATGGGGAGGTCTCTCTCACCCTCTCCCTCTCACACACTCCTGTATCTGCGGCAGTCCCTCGAACCCTCTCTCACACGCTCCTCTGCCTGAGATGGTCTTTCTAACCCCTTCTTTCTTACTCCTGTATCTGGGAAGATCTCCCTAACCCCCTCTCTCTCTCACACACTCCTGTATCTGGGGAGGTCCCTCTAATCCCCTCTATCTCACACACCAGTATCTGAGGAGATCTCTCTAACGCCCTCTCTCACACTCCTGTATCTGAGGAGATCTCTCTAAAACTCTCTCTCTCATACTCCTGTATCTGGGGAAGTCTCTCTAACCCCCTCTCTCTCCCACATACTCATGTATCTGGGGAGGTCTCTCCAACGCCCTCTCACACACTCCTGTATCTGGGGAGGTCTCTCTAACCCTCTCTCTCTCACACTCCTGTATCTGCGGAGGTCTCTCTAACACCCTCTCTCTCACATTCCTTTATCTGGAGATGTCTCTCTAACCCCCTCTCTCTCTCACGCTCCTGTATCTGGGGAGGTCTCTCTAACCCCCTCTCTCTCACACTCCTATATCTGGGGAGGTGTCTCGAACTCCCTCTCTCTCTCACACTCCTGTATCTGGGGAGGTCACTCTAACCCCCTCTCTCTCACACACCTGTATCTGGGGAGGTCCCTCTAACCCTCTCTCTCACACTCCTGAATCTGCGGAGGTCCCTCTAACCCCCTCTCTCACACTCCTGTACCTGGGGAGGTCTCTCTAACCCTCTCTCTCTCACACTCCTGTATCTGGAGAGGTCTCTCTAACACCCTCTCTATCACACTCCTGTATCTGGGGAAGTCTCTCTAACCCTCTCTCTCTCACACTCCTGTATCTGGGGAGGTCGCTCTAACCCTCTCTCTCTCACATTCCTGTACCTGGAGAGGTCTCTCTAACCCCCTCTCTCTCACACTCCTGTATCTGGGGAGGTCTCTCTAACCCCATCTCTCTCACACTCCTGTATCTGGGGAAGTCTCTCTAACCCTCTCTCTCTCACACTCCTGTATCTGGGGAGGTCTCTCTAACCCCCTCTCTCTCACACTCCTGTATCTGGGGAGGTCACTCTAACCCACTCTCTGTAACACTCCTGTGTCTGGTGAGGTCTCTCCAAAACCCTCTCTTTCACATTCCTGTACCAGGGGAGGTCTCTCTAACCCCCTCACTCCCTCACACTCCAGAATCTGGGGAGGTCCCTCTAAACCCATCTCTCACATTCCTGTATCTGGGGAGGTCTCTCTAACCCCCTCTCTTATACATTCCTGTACCTGGAGAAGTCTCTCTCACCCTCTCACTCTCACATTCCTGTATCTGGGGAGGTCTCTCTAACCCTCTCTCTCTCACACTCCTGTATCTGGGGAGGTCTCTCTAACCCTCTCTCTCTCACACTCCTGTATCTGGGGAGGTCTCTCTAACCCTCTCTCTCACACTCCTGTGTCTGGTGAGGTCTCTCGAACCCCCTCTCTTTCACATTCCTGTACCGGGGGAGGTCTCTCTAACCCTCTCTCTCTCACACTCCTGTATCTGGGGAGGTCTCTCTAACCCCCTCTCTCTCACACTCCTGTATCTGGGGAAGTCTCTCTAACCCCCTCTCTCTCTGACACACTCGTGTATCTGGGGAGGTCTCTCTAACCCTCTCTCTCTCACACTCCTGTACCTGGGGAGGTCTCTCTAACCCCCTCTCTCTCACACTCCTGTATCTGGGGAGGTCTCTCTAACCCTCTCTCTCTCACACTCCTGTATCTGGGGAGGTCTCTCTAACCCTCTCTCTCTCACACTTCTGTATCTGGGGAGGTCTCTCTAACCCTCTCTCTCACACTCCTGTGTCTGGTGAGGTCTCTCGAACCCCCTCTCTTTCACACTCCTGTACCGGGGGAGGTCTCTCTAACCCTCTCTCTCTCACACTCCTGTATCTGGGGAGGTCTCTCTAACCCCCTCTCTCTCACACTCCTGTATCTGGGGAAGTCTCTCTAACCCCCTCTCTTTCTGACACACTCGTGTATCTGGGGAGGTCTCTCTAACCCTCTCTCTCTCACACTCCTGTACCTGGGGAGGTCTCTCTAACCCTCTCTCTCTCTCACACTCCTGTATCTGGGGAGGTCACTCTAACCCCCACTCTCACACGCCTGTATCTGGGGAGGTCTCTCTAACCCTCTCTCTCTCACACTTTTGTATCAGGGGAGGTCTCTCTAACCCTCTCTCTCTCACACTCCTGTATCTGGGGAGGTCTCTCTAACCCTCTCTCACACACGCTCGTGTATCTGGGGAGCTCTCTCAAAACCCCCTCTCACACACTCCTGAATCTGGGGAGGTCTCTCTAACCCTCTCTCTCTCACACGCCTGTATCTGGGGAGGTCTCTCTAACCCTCTCTCTCACCCACTCCTGTATCTGGGGAGGTCTCTCTAACCCTCTCTCTCTCACACTCCTGTATCTGGGGAAGTCTCTCTAACCCTCTCTCTCTCTCACTCCTGTATCTGGGGAGGTCTCTCTAACCCTCTCTCTCACCCACTCCTGTATCTGGGGAGGTCTCTCTAACCCCCTCTCTCTCACATTCCTGTATCTGGGGAGGTCTCTCTAACCCTCTCTCTCTCACACTCCTGTATCTGGGGAGGTCTCTCTAACCCTCTCTCTCTCACACTCCTGTATCTGGGGAGGTCTCTCTAACCCCCTCTCTCTCACACTCCTGTATCTGGGGAGGTCTCTCTAACCCTCTCTCTCTCTCACACTCCTGTATCTGGGGAGGTCTCTCTAACCCTCTCTCTCTCACACTCCTGTATCTGGGGAGGTCTCTCTAACCCTCTCTCTCTCACACTCCTGTATCTGGGGAGGTCTCTCTAACCCTCTCTCTCTCACACTCCTGTATCTGGGGAGGTCTCTCTAACCCTCTCTCTCTCACACTCCTGTATCTGGGGAGGTCTCTCTAACCCTCTCTCTCTCACACTCCTGTATCTGGGGAGATCTCTCTAACCCCCTCTCTCTCACACTCCTGTATCTGGGGAGGTCTCTCTAACCCTCTCTCTCTCTCACACTTCTGTATCTGGGGAAGTCGTTCTAAACCCCTCTCTCTCACAAACACTCGTGTATCTGGGGAGGTCTCTCTAATCCCCTCGCTCTCTCACACTACTGAATCTGGGGAGGTCCTTCTAACCCCATCTCTCACACTCCTGTATCTGGGGAGGTCTCTCTAACCCTCTCTCTCTCTCACACTCCTGTATCTGGGGAGGTCTCTCTAACCCTCTCTCTCTCTCACACTCCTGTGTCTGGGGAGGTCTCTCTAACCCTCTCTCTCTCTCACACTCCTGTGTCTGGTGACGTCTCTCTAACCCTCTCCTCACACTCCTGTATCTGGGGAGGTCTCTCTAACCCTCTCTCTCTCTCACACTCCTGTATCTGGGGAGGTCTCTCTTACTCCCCCTCCTTCTCACACTACTGAATCTGGGGAGGTCCTTCTAACCCCATCTCTCACACTCCTGTGTCTGGTGAGGTCTCTCTAACCCTCTCTCTTTCACATTCCTGTACCTGGGGAGGTCTCTCTAACCCTCTCTCTCTCTCACACTCCTGTATCTGGGGAGGTCTCTCTAACCTCCTCTCTCTCTCACACTCCTGAATCTGGGAAGATCCCTCTAACCCCATCTCTCACACTCCTGTGTCTGGTGAGGTCTCTCTAACCCTCTCTCTTTCACATTCCTGTACCTGGGGAGGTCTCTCTAACCCTCTCTCTCTCTCACACTCCTGTATCTGGGGAGGTCTCTCTAACCTCCTCTCTCTCTCACACTCCTGAATCTGGGAAGATCCCTCTAACCCCATCTCTCACACTCCTGTATCTGGGGAGGTCTCTGTAACCCTCTCTCTTTCACACTCCTGTATCTGGGGAGTTCTCTCTAACCCTCTCTCTCTCACACTCCTGTATCTGGGGAGGTCTCTCTAACCCTCTCTCTCACACTCCTGTATCTGGGGAGGTCTCTCTAACCCTCTCTCTCACACTCCTGTACCTGAGGCGGTCTCTCTAACCCCCTCTCTCTCACACTCCTGTATCTGGGGAGGTCTCCCTAACCCCCTCTCTCACACACTCCTGTATCTGGTGAGGTCTCTCTAATCCCCTCTCTCACACTCGTGTATCTGGGGAAGTCTCTCCAACCCCCTCTCTCTCACACGCACTCGTGTATCTGGGGCCCCTTCTATAAAGCCCTCTCACACACTCCTGTATCTAGGGAGGTCTCTCTAACCCTCTCTCTCTCACTCTCCTGTATCTGGGGAGGTCTCTCTTACTCCCTCTCTCTCTCACACTACTGAATCTGGGGAGGTCCTTCTAACCCCATCTCTCACACTCCTGTATCTGGGGAGGTCTCTCTAACCCCATCTCTCACACTCCTGTATCTGGGGAGGTCTCTCTAACCCTCTCTCTCACACTCCTGTGTCTGGTGAGGTCTCCCTAACCTCCTCTCTTTCACATTCCTGTACCTGGGGAGGTCTCTCTAACCCTCTCTCTCTCACACTCTTGTATCTGGGCAGGTCTCTCTAACCCCCTCTCTCTCACACTCCTGTATCTGGGGAGGTCTCTCTAACCCTCTCTCTCTCACACTCCTGTATCTGAGGAGGTCCTTCTAACCCCATCTCTCACACTCCTGTATCTGGGGAGGTCTCTCTAACCCCCTCTCTTTCACATTCGTGTACCTGGGGAGGTCTCTCTAACCCTCTCTCTCTTACACTCTTGTATCTGGGCAGGTCTCTCTAACCCCCCCTCTCTCACACTCCTGTATGTTGGGTGGTCTCTCTAACCCTCTCTCTCCCTCACACTCCTGAATCTGGGGAGGTCCCTCTAACCCCATCTCTCACACTGCTGTATCTGGGGAGGTCTCTCTAACCCTCTCTCTCACATTCCTGTGTCTGGTGAGGTCTCTCTAACCCCCTCTCTTTCACATTCCTGTACCTGTGGAGGTCTTTCTAACCCCCTCTCTCTCTCACACTCCTGAATCTGGGAATGTCCCTCTAACCGCTTCTCTCACACTCCTGTATCTGGGGAGGTCTCTCTAACCCTCTCTCTCTCACACTCCTGTATCTGGGGATGTCTCTCTAACCCCCTCTCACACACTCCTGTATCTGGGGAGGTCCCTCTGACCCCCTCTCTCTCACACTCCTGTATCTGGGGATGTCTCTCTAACCCCCTCTCTCTCTCACGCTCCTGTATCTGGGGAGGACCCTCTAACTCCCTCTCTCACATTCCTGTATCTGGGGAGGTCTCTCTAACCCCCTCTCTCTCACACTCCTGTATCTGGGGAGGTCTCTCTAACCCCCTCTCTCTCACACTCCTGTATCTGGGGAAGTCTCTCTAACCCCCTCTCTCTCTCACACACTCGTGTATCTGGGGAGGTCACTCTAACCCCCGCTGTCTCACACTCCTGTATCGAGGGAGGTCACTCTAACCCCCTCTCTCTCACACTCCTGTATCTGGAGAAGTCCCTCTAACCCCCTCTCTCACACTCCTGTATCTGGGGAAGTCTCTCTAATCCTCTCTCTCTCTCACACTCCTGTATCTGGAGATGTCTCTCTAATCCTCTCTCTCTCACACTCCTGTATCTGGGGAGGTCTCTCTAATCCCCTCTCTCTCACACTCCTGTATCTGGAGAAGTCCCTCTAACCCCCCTCTCTCACACTCCTGTATCTGGGGAGGTCTCTCTAAGCCCCTCTCTCTCTCACAGTCTTGAATCTGGGGAGGTCTCTCTAACCCCCTCTCTTTCACACTCCTATATCTTGGGAGGTCTCTCTAACCCCCTCTCTCTCACACTCCTGTATCTGGGGAGGTCTCTCTAACCCTCTCTCTCACACTCCTGTATCTGGGGAGGTCTCTCTAACCCTCTCTCTCTCACACTCCTGTATCTGGGGAGGTCTCTCTAACCCCCTCTCTCTCTCACACTCCCGTATCTGGGGAGGTCTCTCTAACTCTCTCTCTCTTACACACTCCTGTATCTGGGGAGGTCTCTCTAACCCTCTCTCTCTTACACACTCCTGTATCTGGGGAGGTCTCTCTAACCCTCTCTCTCTTACACACTCCTGTATCTGTGGAGGTCTCTCTAACCCCCTCTCTCTCTCACACTCCTGTATCTGGGGAGGTCTCTCTAACCCCCTCTCTCTCTCACACTCTTGTATCTGGGGACGTCTCTCTAACCCTCTCTCTCTTACACACTCCTTTTCCTGGGGAGGTTCCCTAAGCCTTCTCTTGCAATCCATATCTCTGGAGGCCTCTGTAACTGTTCCCTCATCCGCGCTCAAACGCCTGAGCCAACCTGAGTTGTCCAGATTAACAATTGTCTCACCTCCTGTTTCCAACCTCTCCATCCCTCACAATAATCTTTACCTCTCCAGTCATCCGCACTGAGATCAGCACTCCTCTGATCTCTCTGCTCTCGTCTCTCCCCATTCCTTGTCCTGTGCACTCTTCCAACTCCCATATTATTCACTGGCAGGACCATTAACACCTACATAGGCATCACCACAAGTGGCAGGGCCTGTATATTAACTCAGTCCAATTGTCTGGGACTCCTTCTCTGGAATTCACCACCTCACAACTCCGCACTTGAATTCCAGCACATAGTCCAAGAAAGCATTTTTCAACAGTGCCCCAGCAGGGGAGATAGTGGCATCGTGGCAATATCCCTGGACTCGTAATCCTGGGGGCATGGGTTCAAATCCCAGCCAGTCGCTGGTGGAATTTGAACTCAACTACTGAACCTGGGATTGAAAAGCTAGTCCCAGTAATGGTGACCATGAAACTATTGTCATGAAAAAACCCACCCTTCAATCTGCCATCTTTACCCGGTCTGCTCTACACGTGAGTCCAGACCCACAGCAA
>JANJGN010000036.1:13368031-13433031 GCA_026770705.1 Isurus oxyrinchus | reverse complement strand
GATACAGGGTAAAGCTCCCTCTACACTGTCCCCATCAAACACTCCCAGGACAGGGACAACACAGGTTTAGATACAGAGTAAAGCTCCCTCTACACTGTCCCCATCAAACACTCCCAGGACAGGTACAGCACGGGGTTAGATACAGAGTAAAGCTCCCTCTACACCGTCCCCATCAAACACTCCCAGGGCAGGTACAGCACGGGGTTAGATAAAGAGTAAAGCTCCCTCTACACTGTCCCTGCCAAACACTCCCAGGACAGGTACGCCAGATGCATGAAGGGCTGAATGGCCTACACGTGTTTGTACAATTGGGTCTGAGACAGCCCTCTGTTACCAAGCTGCTGTCCAGTCTGTTAACATGAACTCAGCTCATCCTCTGAGACAGACCAAACTGCTGGCAAAGAGCTGGTGAGGTCACACACGGTCCCAGCAGTGTAAACCCCAACTGCCTTGTGCTCTGTTAATGATTTAATTCAGTTTTCAAACAGATTTTCAAACAAGTAATGAGTGGAACGTTGATTGAAGCCGCTAGTCCGCTGGTCTGCCTGAAATATTAATTCTGTAACGTGCGTCTGGGCATGTATCGTACAAGGAATAAAATTACTCCTATCTCCGTGACAGAGCTGCAGTTGGAGCCATTATTTATTGCAGTGCAGGCACAGAGCAGGATCAGATGGGAAGGAAGTCAGAAGCATTAGATTCACATATGGAAAATTAATACGGAAATTTACATTTAGATATAGGGTATTGTAGGGAAATGTACACAGGAAATGTATGTCGAAAGATACATTTATAACTTGATTGTGTCTGTAGGAATGCTCACTCATTCAGACAATGTATGTTTCATATGTTTAAGACATTTCAAAGTGGTTTCCAGCCAATGACTGGTCAGTGAAATGTAACCCTTGCTCTTTACAGCTATCGGAGCAGTCACTTTGTGCACAACCAGTTCCCACAAAAGCAAGTGACAAAATGGCTGGGAAATTTGTTCACTTGTTTGAGAGCGTGTGTGAGTAATATTGGTCCCAGGACACTGGGTCCAGCTGCCTGATCCCCCACTGAAAACCGGCCCTAGGGTCTTTTAAGTTCAACCCAAGAGGGGCACACTCCGACAGTGCGGCACTCCCTCAGTACTGACCCTCCGACAGTGCGGCACTCCCTCAGCGTTGACCCTCCGACAGTACAGCAATCCCTCAGTACTGACCCTCCGACAGTGCGGCACTCCCTCAGCATTGACCCTCCGACAGTGCAGCACTCCCTCAGTACTGACCTTCCAACAGTGCGGCACTCCCTCAGTACTGACCCTCCGACAGTGCGCTGCTGATTCAGTACTGACCCTCCGACAGTGCAGTGCTCCCTCAGTACTGACCTTCCGACAGTGTGGCACTCGCACAGTACTGACCCTCTGACAGTGCAGCGCTCCTTCAGCACTGACCCTCTGACAGTGCAGCACTCCCTAGTACTGACCCTCCGACAGTGCGGCACTCCCTCATTACTGACCATACGACAGTGCAGCACCCCCTCAGCGCTGACCCTCCAACGGTGCAGCACTCCCTCACTACTGACCCTCTGACAGTGCTGCACTCCCTCAGTACTGACTCTCAGACAGTGCGGGCACACCCTCAGTACTGATCCTCCAGCAGTGTGGCACTCCCTCAGTACTGACCATCCGACAGTGCGGCACTCCCTCAATACTGACCCTCCAACAGTGCGGCACTCCCTCAATACTGACCCTCCAACAGAGTGGTGGTCCCTCAGTGTTGACCCTCTGACAGTGCGGCGCTCCCTCAGTACTGACCCTCCGACAGTGCGGCGCTCCCTCAGTACTGACCCTCCGACAGTGCGGCGCTCCCTCAGTACTGACCCTCCGACAGTGCGGCACTCCCTCAGTACTGACCCTCCGACAGTGCGGCACTCCCTCAGCACTGACCCTCCGACAGTGTGGCACTCCCTCATTACTGACCCTCCGACAGTGCGGTGCTCACTCAGCGCTGACCCTCTGACAGTGTGGCGCTCCCTCAGTACTGACCCTCCCACAGTGTGGCGCTCCCTCAGTACTGACCCTCCGACAGTGCGGCGCTCCCTCAGTACTGACCTTCTGACAGTGCGGCGCTCCCTCAGTACTGACTGTCCGACAGTGCGGTGCTCCTTCAGTTTTGACCCTCTGACAGTGCGGCACTCCCTCAGTACTGACCCTCCGACAGTGCGGCACTCCCTCAGTACTGACTGTGCGACAGTGCGGCACTCCCTCAGTTTTGACCCTCTGACAGTGTGGCGCTCCCTCAGTACTGACCCTCCGACAGTGCTGCGCTCCCTCAGGACAGACCCTCCGACAGTGCGGCGCTCCCTCAGTACTGACCCTCTGACAGTGTGGCACTCCCTCAGTACTGACCCTCCAACAGTGCGGCACTCCCTCAGTACTGACCCTCTGACAGCGCGGCGCTCCATCAGTACTAACCCTCCAACAGTGCAGCACTCCCTCAGTACTGACCCTCCGACTGTGCGGCGCTGCCTCAGTACTGACCCTCCGACAGTGCGGCGCTCCCTCAATACTGACCCTCCAACAGTGTGGTGGTCTCTCAGTTTTGACCCTCTGCCAGTGTGGCGCTCCCTCAGTACTGCCCCTCGAACAGTGCGGCGCTCACTCAGCACTGACCCCCCGACAGTGCGGCGCTCCCTCAGTACTGACCCTCCGACAGTGCGGCGCTCCCTCAGTACTGACCCTCCGACAGCGCGGCGCTCCATCAGTACTGAACCTCCAACAGTGCAGCACTCCCTCAGTACTGACCCTCTGACAGTGCGGCGCTCCCTCAGCAGTGACCCTCCGACAGTGCGGCGCTCCCTCAGTACTGACTATCCGACAGTGCGGCGCTCCCTCAGCACTGACCCTCCGACAGTGCGGCGCTCCCTCAGTACTGACCCTCCGACAGTGTGGTGGTCCCTCAGTTTTGACCCTCTGACAGAGCGGCGCTCCCTCAGTACAGACCCTCCGACAGTGCAGCGCTCCCTCAGTACTGACCCTCCGACAGTGCAGCGCTCCCTCAGTACTGACCCTCCGACAGTGCGGCGCTCCCTCAGCACTGACCCTCCGACAGTACAGCACTCCCTCAGTACTGACCCTCCGACAGTGCGGCACTCCCTCAGTACTGACCCTCCGACAGTGCGGCGCTCCCTCAGTATTGACCCTCCGACAGTGCGGCGCTCCCTCAGTACTGACTCTCCGACAGTGCGGCGCTCCCTCAGTACTGACCCTCCGACAGTGCGGCGCTCCCTCAGTACTGACTCTCCGACAGTGCGGCGCTCCCTCAGTACTGACTCTCCGACAGTGCGGCGCTCCCTCCACCAGCCTGAGCCTCCGAGCAGAGAGTTCCAAAGCTTCCCGGGTCGATGATATTGTTTCAAATGGATGAGGACTTGAACAGGATGCCAAGGCAAAGCAGGTGGGCAGCGAGTGCGGGGCAAAGGGCATGAGTGCAGGCATCGCACCCAACCAGGAATGAATAACACAGAGGCCGGGACTGCCTGGTCCAGCCAGAGGTAGGCGTTGTCATGGGCAGGACAGGGAAACTTGGAGAGCGGCAGAAAGATCAAGCGCCTCTTGGCTGCTCTCCTAATTTTACCGTCCCACCCGTGGCATTCGCTGGTGGGGCAGGAAAGTCCCGCCCGATGATCTGGCACTGAGGGAGGCCATTCAGCCCATCGTGCTGTGCCGGCCCTTTGAAAGAGAAATCCTGTTAGTCCCCGCTGTGCCTCTTTCTCTTTCCCTCCATCGCACTGCAAATTTTTCCCCCTTCAAGTATTTATCCCATTTCTTCCCCGCCCCCCCCCCCCACTTTTGAAAGTTCCTATTGAATCTGCTCCCACCGCCCTTTCAGGCAGCGCCCTCTAGATCACAACAATTCGCTGTGTCTAAAAAAAATCCCCTCTCGTCAACTTCCAGCAGGAGGTAAGTCACACGGCTGCTATTCAATGGCTTTGTACTTGGGATTTATGACCCTGTTGATTAGGACTGATCCAAGATGAAGAGGAGCTCATGACAGGAAATCGAACACAGAGTCTGAATGCAGTGGGAGTGATGGGGGAATCCCTGATAAATTAGAGACCTGCACTCAGAGAGTTACACATGGCTGATTAAACACACAACCCCTGTGGATTCCAGCTATGTTGTGAACTGCATGAATTATAGATGGCACATTTTTAAAACCTGACAAAAGGGAAATATAATTTTTTATTAAAAATCTCTTCTGCTAATGTATTAATGCAGCCTGCCCACGCTTCAGTTGTGTTGGGGAACTGCTGTCAGTTTGAATGATAAGGCTCCTGTGTCGGGTGTTGGTATTAGCACAGTTACAGTATCCCAGCCACTGTACAGACTGCAGGCTGGAACCAGAGGCTGATTTCAGCTTGTCCTCCCAGCTTTAAACTTCCAGTTCTTCTGGGGGGTCACTTATTGTTTTACAGGCATGTTCGTCGGCAATTTCATTATCAAACACTCCCAGGACAGGTATAGCACGGGGTTAGATACAGAGTAAAGCTCCCTCTACACCATCCCCATCAAACACTCCCAGGACAGGTACAGCACGGGGTTAGATACAGAGTAAAGCTCCCTCTACACTGTCCGCATCAAACACTCCCAGGACAGGTACAGCACGGGGTTAGATACAGAGTAAAGCTCCCTCTACACTGTCCCCATCAAACACTCCCAGGACAGGTACAGCACGGGGTTTGATACAGAGTAAAGCTCCCTCTACACTGTCCCCATCAAACACTCCCAGGACAGGTACAGCACGGGGTTAGATACAGAGTAAATCTCCCTCTACACTGTCCCCATCAAACACTCCCAGGACAGGTATAGCACGGGGTTGGATACAGAGTAAAGCTCCCTCTACACTGTCCCCATCAAACACTCCCAGGACAGGTACAGCACGGGGTTAGATACAGAGTAAAGCTCCCTCTACACTGTCCCCATCAAACACTCCCAGGACAGGTACAGCACGGGGTTTGATACAGAGTAAAGCTCCCTCTACACTGTCCCCATCAAACACTCCCAGGACAGGTACAGCACGGGGTTAGATACAGAGTAAAGCTCCCTCTACACCGTCCCAATCTTTGAAGGCAGCCACTATTTTATGAATGTGACAATGCCACTTGCCACATCAGCTGTCCCAACAACCTTTCTGGGTAAGGTTGTGAATTCCGTGTTAATTAACGCCGTGTTGGGAGTTGCAGGCTCTGCTTGTTATCACTGGGGTGAAACTACCCGAAGCAGAAGTTGTGTGGGATCATGACCCCCAGGAGTAAGAGGGGCCTTTTCATCTCAGTATTAATGGCTGGATTTGTACTTGTATCCCAGAGTGCAGAGGGTCGATGGCATCCTCTCCGGACACATGCTCTCTTTGTATCAGTGAGATCTCTGGTTGGCTTTCCTTCCCTCAGCTTCAGAGCCGTGTGTTTGCAGCTGCCCCCAACTGGGGCGTAGAGCTGAAGATCTGCCCCTAGAGATTGAACCTGGCACTTTGACCGGGGTGGCAGTACCGAGGGAGTGCTGCACTGCCTGAAGAGATGTCTCAGTGAGCCAAGGCGCTGGCTGCCCCCACAGGTGGATGCAAAAGCTCCTGTGGAGTCCTGCAGCCAATAGTTAAAGATATTTGCTCTCTGTGGGATCTTGCTGTGTGCAAATTAGCTGCCCCATTTTCCTGACTTAAGACAGTGACTGCACTCGAAAGATGTACATTGAAGGTTTGCTATGTCCCACGGGATATCTAAGACACCGAATCCTTTCCTCTCTCTCTTAGATATTACCCTCCCATGTTCTATGGCCAGTGCACTGTTGGGTGAGTTTCCCTCTCTTTGTGCCCTGATGCTTTGGTTGTGTTTTCCTTGACTCTCTCAGTGCTGCCAACAGAGGGCAGCAGGGGGACAGCTGCCAGGCTGGCATTAATCAGCCGGGAACTCGGTACTCACAACCACGAGGTGCCAGCTGGGCATCACTCTGCCCCCTGGATTACCGCCCTGCTTGTCGTACATCATATCTGAAACTTTACTCTCTCTTACTGTATCACCCTTGTCCATTTGTCTCTCCATCTTTATTTATCCTCTCATTCTGTTACTCCTTCCACTTAATATCCTCGATATTTCTGTCTCCATCTCCTCCTCCCCTCTCTCTTACTTGTTCCCTCTATTTCCCACCACAACCCCTACTCCCACTCCTCACCATCTTTCCTTCTGTCTATCCCTCTCTACGTTCTTTTTGACAATCTTTTTTTCGTTCACGGGATGTGGGTGTCGCTGGCTGGGCCCAGCATTTATTGCCCATCCCTAGTTGCCCCTTGAGAAGGTGGTGGGTGAGCTGCCTTCTTGAGCCGCTGCAGTCCCTGTGGTGTAGGTACACCCACCGTGCTGTTAGGGAGGGAGTTCCAGGATTTTGACCCAGCGACAGTGAAGGAACGGCCGATATATTTCCAAGTCAGGATGGTGAGTGGCTTGGAGGGGAACTTCCAGGTGGTGGTGTTCCCCATGTGTCTGCTGCCCTTGTCCTTCTAGATGGTAGAGGTCGTGGGTTTGGAAAGTGCTGTCTAAGGAGCCTTGGCGAGTTGCTGCAGTGCATCTTGTAGACGGTACACACACTGCTGCTACTATGCGTCGGTGGTGGAGGGAGTGAATGTTTGTGGATGGGGTGCTGATCAAGCGGGGCTGCTTTGTCCTGGATGGTGTCGAGCTTCTTGAGTGTTGTGGGAGCTGCACTCATCCAGGCAAGTGGAGAGTATTCCATCACACTCCTGACTTGTGCCTTGTAGATGGTGGACAGGCTTTGGGGAGTCAGGAGGTGAGTTACTCATTGCAGGATTCCCAGCCTCTGACCTGCTCTTGTAGCCACAGTATTTATATGGCTGGTCCAGTTCAGTTTCTGGTCAATGGTAACCCCCTGGATGTTGTTAGCGGGAGACTCTTCTGTTCTTTCTTGATTGGCTCCCCATCCACCATCTTCAGCATTCACTCCCTCCACCACCGACGCACAGTAGCAGCAGTGTGTGTACCATCTACAAGATGCACTGCAGCAACTCATCAAGGCTCCTTCGACAGCACCTTCCAAACCCATAACCTCTACCATCTAGAAGGACAAGGACAGCAGACACATGGGGACACCATCACCTGGAAGTTCCCCTCCAAGTCACTCACCACCCTGACTTGGAAATATATCGGCCGTTCCTTCACTGTCGCTGGGTCAAAATCCTGGAACTCCCTCCCTAACAGTGCTGTGGGTGTACCTACACCACAGGGACTGCAGCAGCTCAAGGAGGTGGCTCACCCACCACCTTCACAAGGGGGCAATAAGGGGTGGGCAATAAATGCTGGGCCCGGCCAGCGAAGCCCACATCCCGTGAAAGATGAAATAAAAAATAGGCCATTTCAGAGGGCAGTTACAAGTCAGGTCTGGAGTCACATGTAGACCAGACCGGGTAAGGACAGCAGATTTCCCTTCCTGAAGGATGTTAGTGAACCAGATGGGTTTTTACAACAATCGATGAGGTTAGGCTTTTATTCCACGTTTCTTTGCAACTTATTTTGAATTCTCAGGCTCCCACAGCGAGAACTCATGGACTATTAGTTTAGGCTTGTGGATTGTGAGTCCAGTAACTAGCTACTATGCTACCCTCCCCATCAGAAGACAGGGGGAGGAGAGAGAGAGAGAAAGGAGAGGGAGGATAGGTGACAGAAGTAAGGGAGCGACTGGGACAGAGACAGAGAGCAATGAGTTAACGTGCAATGCACATGTTAGGCCTGTGTTTAACTGGCTTGTCCCTTCGTCTCTGCTGCTGAACCTCCTCACCCGTGCCTTTGATTCCTCCAGATGTGACTATTCCAACACTCTCCCAGTCTCCCACATTTCACCCTCCGTAAACTTGAGGATATTCAAAACTCTGAAGCTGCACCCCCCCCCCCCCCCCACCCCCACCCCCCCACCACTGGTGTCTTAACTCACTTCCCCTATGATCCTATGTGCTCACTGACCGACATTGGCCCCTGGTCAAGCAATGCCTTGATTTTAAAATTCCCAACCCTGTTTTCAAATCCCGCGAAGATCTCGCCACCCCCCCATGATCTCTGTAATCCCCTCCAGCCTCCTTGGATATTGCTACAGTTGTGCAGGGTTTTGGTGAGACCACATCTGGAACACGGCATGCAGTTTTGGCCTCCACGTTTAAGAAAGGATAGACTTGCCTTGGAGGCGGCACAGGGAAGGTTCATTAAATTGGCCCCCGGGATGAGGGGATTGTCCTGTAACGAGAGGCTGAGTAAATTGGGGGAAATGGAGTTGAAGTCCAAGATCAGCCATGATCGTATTGAATGGCAGAGCAGGCTCGATGGGCCGAGTGGTATACTCCTCCTCCTCCTACTTCTCGTGCTTTTGAGAGGTAGCTGTGCCCCTCTAATCCGGGCCTCTTGTGCAAGCCCAGTTTTGATTGCCCCATCTTTGGTGGCCATGCCTTTGGGTGCCCATAAGCTGGCTACACGAACATAAGTTGTTGTTGTAGTCAACATCGGGCCCATTGGTCCGAAGCCGGTGGGGGTGGCGGGGGGGGGGGACTTTGAAAACTTTGCCAGGTATTCCCAGGCCAGTGAACAGATTTGACCCAGCCACACACAAATAGGCCGGTAAGAACTTCAGAAGAACTGACTGACTTTTTTTTATCTCTGACACTTTGTGGTGTCACGTCTGCTCACAGTAAGTCACCCAATGCTGCTTCCAAAGGACAGTGTGCTACTGTGTTAGGCACATTGCATTCTGTTGCAAACTGGAATGGCAGAGTGTTCCTTTGATATAATGAGGAGAGATTAGTCAAAACCAAATTCTTCAGCCTTGAGCCAAAATTTATCCCTCAGCCAAGATCACAGCTCCTGATCACTGTCCAGTGATCCCTGGGTTAGAGAGAGAGGGGAAATCAGCCAAGGTTCCTGCTCCCGATCACTGTCCAGTGATCCCTGGGTTAGAGAGAGAGAGGGGAAATCAGCCAGGGTTCCTGCTCCTGATAACTGTCCAGTGACCCCTGGGTTAGAGAGGGGAAATCAGCCAGGGTTCCTGCTCCTGATCACTGTCCAGTGATCGCTGGGTTAGAGAGAGAGGGGAAATCAGCCAGGGTTCCTGCTCCTGATCACTGTCCACTGACCCCTGGGTTAGAGAGAGGGGAAATCAGCCAGGGTTCCTGCTCCTGATCACTGTCCAGTGACCCCTGGGTTAGAGAGGGGAAATCAGTCAGGGTTCCTGCTCCTGATCACTGTCCAGTGATCCCTGGGTTAGAGAGAGAGAGAGGGGAAAACAGCCAGGGTTCCTGCTCCTGATCACTGTCCACTGACCCTCGGGTTAGAGAGAGAGGGGAAATCAGCCAGGATTCCTGTTCCTGATCACTGTCCACTGACCCCTGGGTTACAGAGAGAGGGGAAATCAGCCAGGGTTCCTGCTCCTGATCACTGTCCACTGACCCCTGGGTTACAGAGAGGGGAAATCAGCCAGGGTTCCTGCTCCTGATCACTGTCCACTGACCCCTGGGTTAGAGAGAGAGGGGAAATCAGCCAGGGTTCCTGTTCCTGATCACTGTCCACTGACCCCTGGGTTAGAGAGGGAGGGGAAATCAGCCAGGGTTCCTGCTCCCAATCACTGTCTACTGACCCCTGGGTTCGAGAGAGAGGGGAAATCAGCCAAGGTTCCTGCTCCTGATCACTGTCCAGTGACCCCTGGGTTAGAGAGAGAGGGGAAATCAGCCAGGGTTCCTGCTCCTGATCACTGTCCAGTGACCCCTGGGTTAGAGAGAGAGAGAGGGGAATCAGCCAGGGTTCCTGCTCCTGATCATTGTCCAGTGACCCCTGGGTTAGAGAGAGAGAGAGAGAGGGGAAATCAGCCAGGGTTCCTGCTCCTGATCACTGTCCAGTGATCCCTGGGTTAGAGAGAGAGGGGAAATCAGCCAGGGTTCCTGCTCCTGATCACTGTCCAGTGACCCCTGGGTTAGAGAGAGAGAGGGGAAATCAGCCAGGGTTCCTGCTCCTGATCACTGTCCAGTGACCCCTGGGTTAGAGAGAGAGAGAGGAAATCAGCCAGGGCTCCTGCTCCTGATAAAAGCAAAATACTGCGGATGCTGGAAATCTGAAATAGAAACAGAAAACGCTGGAAAAACTCAGCAGGTCTGGCAGCACCTGTTGCGGGAGAAACAGAGTTAGCGTTTCGAGTCCGTTTGACCCTCCTTCAGAGCTGAAGAGAAGTGTAAACGTGATGAAATTTATACTGTTTAAGGTGGGGTGGGACAGGTGGAGCTGGATTGAAGGGCAGCGATAGGTGGGGGCAAAGAAGGGAATGAAAAGATGTCATGAACTAAAGGACAAAGGGAGCTAGCAGTGAGGACTAAAGGAGGTGCTGATAGTGGCATAAAGGTACGAAAGCAGAATGTGATTATAGCAGAACAAGGGTGACATTGTCTGGAAGAACAACATGGAGCAAGTAACAGGTGGCCCTGTGGGGATGGGGTGGGTAGAGGGGGCAGTAGTGGGGGGGGGGGGGGGGGGGTGGAATTGGATAGAAAATGGGAGAAATGGGGGGGATAAAGCCATGGATAAATGAACGAAAATAAAAAGTGGATAAAAAATAAAAATGAATGTGGAAGAAAGGGGATTAAAAAAGGGGTGAAGAGAGAGGAGAGAGTTGAAGCTGTTGAATTCAATATTCAGACCGGAAGGCTGTAATGTGCCCAGTCGGAAGATGAGGTGCTGTTCCTCCAGTTTGCGTTGGGCTTCACTGGAACATTGCAGCAGGCCAAGGACGGACATGTGGGCATGAGAGCTGGGTGGGGTGTTGAAGTGGCAAGCGACAGGGAGGTCTGGGTCATGCTTGTGGACCAGACCGAAGGTGTTCTGCAAAGCGGTCACCCAGTCTGCATTTGGTCTCTCCAATGTAGAGGAAACCGCATTGGGAGCAGCGAATGCAGTAGACCAAGATGAAGGAGGTACAAATGAAGAGCTGCTTCACCTGAAAGGAGTGTTTGGGCCCTTGGACGCTGAGGAGAGGGGAAGTAAAGGGGCAGGTGTTGCACCTTCTGTGGTTGCATGGGAAGGTGCCGTGGGAAGGGGGTGAGGTGCTGGGGTAAATGGAGGTGTGGACTAGGGTGTCCCGGAGGAAACGGTCCCTGCAGAATGCTGACAGGGAAGGGGGTGAGGAGAATATGTGTTTGGTGCTGGCATCATGCTGCAGTTGGCGTAAATGGCAGAGGATGATCCTTTGAATGTGGAGGCTGGTGGGGTGAAAAGTGAGGACAAGGATAATCCTATCATGGCTCTGGGAGGGAGGGGAAGGGGTGAGGGCAGAGGCGTGGGAGATGGGTTGGACATAGGGCCCTGTCAACCACAGTGGCAGGGAAACCCTGGTTAAGGAAGAAGTAAGACATGTCTTCTCTCAGTACTGACCCTCCGACAATGCGACGCTCTCTCAGTACTGACCCTCCGTCAGTGCGGCACTCCCTCAGTACTGACACTGCAACAGTGCAGCACTCCCTCAGTACTGACACTGCAACAGTGCGGCACTCCCTCAGTACTGACACTGCAACAGTGCGGCACTCCCTCAGTACTGACACTGCAACAGTGCGGCACTCCCTCAGTACTGATTCTCCAACATTACAGCCATTTCTTCAATACTACACTGGCGTGTCAGCTGGAATGTTGCACTCAGCTCTCTGCAGAGGGTCTTGAACCTATGGAGTTCTAACTCAGTAATATGTGTGATAGCACTCAACTAAAATGCAAGAGCATTGTATAAATTATAGGTTTGCTGAATATAAGCATTATACAGCTTATGGTGTGTCGTTTAATATACACTGCACTGTTACACCCAATTACTTGGGAAAATATTTTTTCTTATATTTATTCTTTCATGGGGATGTGTGTTTCGCTGGCTGGGCCCAGCATTTATTGCCCATCCCTAATTGCCCTTCGTGAAGGTGGGGGTGAGCTGTCTTCTCGAGCCGCTGCAGTCCCTGTGGGGTAAGTAAACCCACAGTGCTGCTAGGGAGGGAGTTCCAGGACTTATTATGCGTAGATACGTTACGCGCAATTAGACAGGAAATTGTTTTCTAATGTGCACAGAAATGTGATACCCATTCACAGAGTAATGTGTAATTTAAGAAAGCAGAATTATTAAAGGCTGTTAGACAGAAAATACTGTTTAATATACAATGAAACCTTAATCCCAATTATGCACAGGGTAACACACAGTTAAACAAAAGAGTGTAATTTATATCTGGGACTGTTATACAGGTTAATGTTATTTTATATACGGGATTGTTTTACAGGATAGTGTTATTTTATTTACCTGGCTGTTACACAGGATAGTGTTATTTTCTATATGGGACAGTTACATTGGATAATGTTATTTTATATATGGAAATGTTATACAGGATAATGTTCCTTTATATATGGGTCTGTGACACAAGGTAGAGTTTTTTTCTGTACAGGACTGTTATAGAGGATTTTGCTATTTTATGCATGTGACTGTGACACAGGGCAGTGTTATTTTATAAATGGGACAGTTATACAGGGCAGTGTTATTTTATAGATAGGACAGTTATACAGGGTAGTGTTATTTTATAGATAGGACAGTTATACAGGGTAGTGTTATTTTATAGATTGGACAGTTATACAGGGAAGTGTTATTTTATATATGGGACAGTTACACAGGGCAGTGTTATTTTATATATGGGACAGTTATACAGGACAGTGTTATTTTATATATGGGACAGTTACACAGGGCAGTGTTATTTTATATATGGGACAGTAAAACAGGGCAATGTTATTTTATATATGGGACAGTTATAGAGGGCAGTGTTATTTTATATATGGGACAGTTATACAGGGCAATGTTATTTTATATATGGGACAGTTATACAGGGCAGTGTTATTTTATATATGGGACTGTTATACAGGGAAGTGTTATTTTATATATGGGACAGTAACACAGGGCAGTGTTATTTTATATATGGGACAGTTATACAGGACAGTGTTATTTTATATATGGGACAGTTATACAGGTCAGTGATATTTTATATATTGGACAGTTATACAGGGCAGTGGTGTTTTATATATAGGACAGTTATACAGGGCAGTGTTATTTTATATATGGGACAGTCACACAGCGCAGTGTTATTTTATATATGGGACAGTTATACAGGAGTGTTATTTTATATATGGGACAGTTATACAGGGCGGTGTTATTTTATATATGGGACAGATATACAGGGCAGTGTTATTTTATATATGGGACGGTTATACAGGGCAGTGTTATTTTATATATGGGACAGTTATATAGGGCAGTGTTATTTTATACATGGGACAGTTATACAGGTCAGTGTTATTTTATATATGGGACAGTTACACAGGGCAGTGTTATTTTATATATGGGACAGTTATACAGGGCAGTGTTATTTTATATATGGGACAGTTATACAGGGCAGTGTTATTTTATATATGCGACAGTTATACAGGGCAGTGTTATTTTATATATGGGACAGTTATACAGGGCAGTGTTATTTTATATATGGGCAGTTATACAGCGTAGTGTTATTTTCTATATAGGACAGTTATACAGGGCATTGTAATTTTATATATGGGACAGTTAAACAGGGCAGAGTTATTTTATATATGGGACAGTTATACAGGGCAGTGTTATTTTATATATGGGACAGTTACACAGGGCAGTGTTAGTTTATATATGGGACAGTTACACAGGGCAGTGTTATTTTATATATGGGACAGTTACACAGGGCAGTGTTATTTTATATATAGGACAGTTATACAGGGCAGTGTTATTTTATATATGGGACAGTTATACAGGGCAGTGTTATTTTATATATGAGACAGTTATACAGGGCAATGTTATTTTATATATGGGACAGTTATACAGGGCAGTGTTATTTTAAAATGGGACAGTTATACAGGGCAGTGTTATTTTAAAATGGGACAGTTATACAGGGCAGCGTTATTTTATATATGGGACAGTTATACAGGGCAGTGTTATTTTATATATGGGACAGTTAAACAGGGCAGTGTTATTTTATATATGGGACAGTTACACAGGGCAGTGTTATTTTATATATGGGACAGTTATACAGGGCAGTGTTATTTTATATATGGGACAGTTATACAGGGCAGTGTTAATTTATATATGGGACAGTTATACAGGGCAGTGTTATTTTATATATGGGACAGTTATACAGGGCAGTGTTATTTTATATATGGGACTGTTACACAGGGCACTGTTATTTTATATATAAGACAGTTATACTGGGCAGTGTTATTTTATATATGGGACAGTTATACAGGGCAGTGTTATTTTATATATGAGACAGTTATACAGGGCAATGTTATTTTATATATGGGACAGTTATACAGGGCAGTGTTATTTTAAAATGGGACAGTTATACAGGGCAGTGTTATTTTATATATGAGACAGTTATACAGGGCAATGTTATTTTATATATGAGACAATTATACAGGGCAATGTTATTTTATATATGAGACAGTTATACAGGGCAATGTTATTTTATATATGGGACAGTTATACAGGGCAGTGTTATTTTAAAATGGGACAGTTATACAGCGTAGCGTTATTTTATATATAGGACAGTTATACGGGGCATTGTAATTTTATATATGGGACAGTTAAACAGGGCAGAGTTATTTTATATATGGGACAGTTATACCGGGCAGTGTTATTTTATATATGGGACAGTTACACAGGGCAGTGTTATTTTATATATGGGACAGTTATACAGGGCAGTGTTATTTTATATATGGGACAGTTATACAGGGCAGTGTTATTTTATATATGGGACAGTTATACAGGGCAGTGTTATTTTTTATCTGGGACAGTTACACTGGGCAGTGTTATTTTATATATGGGACAGTTAAACAGGGCAGAGTTATTTTATATATGGGACAGTTATACAGGGCAGTGTTATTTTATATATGGGACAGTTATACAGGACAGTGTTATTTTATATATGCAACAGTTATACAGGGCAGTGTTATTTTATATATGAGACAGTTATACAGGGCAGTGTTATTTTATATATGGGACAGTTATACAGGACAGTGTTATTTTATATATGCAACAGTTATACAGGGCAGTGTTATTTTATATATGCAACAGTTATACAGGGCAGTGTTATTTTATATATGGGACAGTTATACAGGGCAGTGTTATTTTATATATGGGACAGTTATACAGGGAGTGTTATTTTATATATGTGACAGTTATACAGGATAGCATTATTTTATATATGGGACAGTTACACAGGGCAGTGTTATTTTATATATGGGACAGTTACACAGGGTAGTGTTATTTTATATATGGGACAGTTACACAGGGCAGTGTTATTTTATATATGGGACAGTTATACAGTGCAGTGTTATTTTATATATGGGACAGTTATACAGGGCAGTGTTATTTTATATATGGGACAGTTATACAGGGCAGTGTTATTTTATATATGGGACAGTTACACTGGGCAGTGTTATTTTATGTATGGGACAGTTATACAGGGCAGTGATATTTTATATATGGGACAGTAATACAGGGCAGTGTTATTTTATATATGGGACAGTTACACAGGGCAGTGTTATTTTATATATGGGACAGTTATACAGGGCAATGTTATTTTATATATGGGACAGTTATAGAGGGCAGTGTTATTTTATATATGGGACAGTTATACATGGCAGTGTTATTTTATATATGTAACAGTGAGACAGGGTAGTGTTATTTTATATATAGGACAGTTATACAGGGCAGTGTTATTTTATGTATGGGACAGTTATACAGGGCAGTGTTATTTTATATATGGGGCAGTTATACAGGGCAGTGTTATTTTATATATGGGATAGTAATACAGGGCAGTGTTATTTTATATATGGGACAGTTACACAGGGCAGTTTTATTTTATATATGGGACAGTTATACAGGGCAATGTTATTTTATATATGGGACAGTTATAGAGGGCAGTGTTATTTTATATATAGGACAATTATACAGAGAGTGATATTTTATATATGTGGCAGCTGTACAGCGTAATGTTATTTTATATATGGGACAGTTATACAGGGCAGTGTTATTTTATATATGGGACAGTTATACAGGGAGTGTTATTTTATATATGTGACAGTTATACAGGATAGCATTATTTTATATATGGGACAGTTACACAGGGCAGTGTTATTTTATATATGGGACAGTTACACAGGGTAGTGTTATTTTATATATGGGACAGTTACACAGGGCAGTGTTATTTTATATATGGGACAGTTATACAGTGCAGTGTTATTTTATATATGGGACAGTTATACAGGGCAGTGTTATTTTATATATGGGACAGTTATACAGGGCAGTGTTATTTTATATATGGGACAGTTACACTGGGCAGTGTTATTTTATGTATGGGACAGTTATACAGGGCAGTGATATTTTATATATGGGACAGTAATACAGGGCAGTGTTATTTTATATATGGGACAGTTACACAGGGCAGTGTTATTTTATATATGGGACAGTTATACAGGGCAATGTTATTTTATATATGGGACAGTTATAGAGGGCAGTGTTATTTTATATATGGGACAGTTATACATGGCAGTGTTATTTTATATATGTAACAGTGAGACAGGGTAGTGTTATTTTATATATAGGACAGTTATACAGGGCAGTGTTATTTTATGTATGGGACAGTTATACAGGGCAGTGTTATTTTATATATGGGGCAGTTTTACAGGGCAGTGTTATTTTATATATGGGATAGTAATACAGGGCAGTGTTATTTTATATATGGGACAGTTACACAGGGCAGTTTTATTTTATATATGGGACAGTTATACAGGGCAATGTTATTTTATATATGGGACAGTTATAGAGGGCAGTGTTATTTTATATATAGGACAATTATACAGAGAGTGATATTTTATATATGTGGCAGCTGTACAGCGTAATGTTATTTTATATATGGGACAGTTATACAGGGTAGTGTTATTTTATATATGGGACAGTTATACAGGGCAGTGTTATTTTATATATAGAACAGATTTCCAGGGCAGTGTTATTTTATATATGGGACTGTTATACAGCGCAGTGTTATTTTATAGATAGGACAGTTATACAGGGTAGTGTTATTTTATATATAGGACAGTTACACAGGGCAGTGTTATTTTACATATGGGACAGTTACACAGGGCAGTGTTATTTTATATATGGGACAGGTGTACAGCGTAGTGTTATTTTATATATAGGACAGTTGTACAGGGCATTGTTATTTTATTTATGGGACAGTTATACTGGGCAGAGTTATTTTATATATGGGACAGTTATACAGGGCAGTGTTATTTTATATATGGGACAGTTACACAGGGCAGTGTTATTTTATATATGGGACAGTTACACAGGGCAGTGTTATTTTATATATGGGACAGTTACACAGGGCAGTGTTATTTTATATATGGGACAGTTATACAGGGCAGTGTTATTTTATATATGGAACAGTTATACAGGGCAGTGTTATTTTATATATGGGACAGTTATACAGGTCAGTGTTATTTTATATATGTGACAGTTATACAGGGTAGTGTTATTTTATATATAGGACAGTTATACAGGGCAGTGTTATTTTATGTATGGGACAGTTATACAGGGCAGTGTTATTTTATATATGGGACAGTTATACAGGGTAGTGTTATTTTATAAATGGGACAGTAATACAGGGCAGTGTTATTTTATATATGGGACAGTTACACAGGGCAGTGTTATTTTATATATGGGACAGTTATACAGGGCAATGTTATTTTATATATGGGACAGTTATAGAGGGCAGTGTTATTTTATATATGGGACAGTTATACAGGGCAGTGTTATTTGATATATGGGACAGTTACACAGGGCAGTGTTATTTTATATATGGGACAGTTATACAGGGTAGTATTATTTTATATATGGGACAGTTATACAGGGCAGTGTTATTTTATATATAGGACAGATTTCCAGGGCAGTGTTATTTTATATATGGGACTGTTATACAGCGCAGTGTTATTTTATAGATAGGACAGTTATAGAGGGTAGTGTTATTTTATATATAGGACAGTTACACAGGGCAGTGTTATTTTATATATGGGACAGTTACACAGGGCAGTGTTATTTTATATATGGGACAGTTACACAGGGCAGTGTTATTTTATATATGGGACAGTTATACAGTGCAGTGTTATTTTATATATGGGACAGTTATACAGGGCAGTGTTATTTTATATATGGGACAGTTATACAGGGCAGTGTTATTTTATATATGGGACAGTTATACAGGGCAGTGTTATTTTATATATGGGACAGTTATACAGGGCAGTGTTATTTTATATATGGGACAGTTATAGAGGGCAGTGTTATTTTATATATGGGACAGTTATACAGCGTAGTGTTATTTTATATATGGGTCAGTTACACAGGGTAGTGTTATTTTATATATGGGACAGTTATAGAAGGCAGTGTTATTTTATATATGGGACAGTTATACAGGACAGTGTTATTTTATATATGCAACAGTTATACAGGGCAGTGTTATTTTATATATGAGACAGTTATACAGGGCAGTGTTATTTTATATATGGGACAGTTATACAGGACAGTGTTATTTTATATATGCAACAGTTATACAGGGCAGTGTTATTTTATATGTGCAACAGTTATACAGGGCAGTGTTATTTTATATATGGGACAGTTATACAGGGCACTGTTATTTTATATATGGGACAGTTATACAGGGAGTGTTATTTTATATATGTGACAGTTATACAGGATAGCATTATTTTATATATGGGACAGTTACACAGGGCAGTGTTATTTTATATATGGGACAGTTATACAGGATAGTGTTATTTTATATATGGGACAGTTACACAGGGCAATGTTATTTTATATATGGGACAGTTATAGAGGGCAATGTTATTTTATATATGGGACAGTTATACAGGGCACTGTTATTTTATATATGGGACTGTTACACAGGGCAATGTTATTTTATATATGGGACAGTTACACAGAGCAGTGTTATTTTATATGGGACAGTTATACAGGGTAGTTTTATTTTATATATGGGACAGTTACACAGGGCAGTGTTCTTTTATATATGGGACAGTTACACAGGGCAATGTTATTTTATATATGGGACAGTTATAGAGGGCAGTGTTATTCTATATTTGGGACAGTTATACAGGGTAATGTTTTTTACTTATGGGACAGTTATACGGGGTAGTGTTATTTTATATATGGGACAGTTATACAGGGCAGTGTTATTTTGTATAGGGGACAGTTATACAGGGTACTGTTCTTTTATATATGCGACAGTTACACAGGGCAGTGTTATTTTATGTATGGGACAGTTACACAGGTCAGTGTTATTTTATATAGGGGACAGTTACACAGGGCAGTGTTATTTTATATATGGGACAGTTACACAGGGCAATGTTATTTTATATATGGGACAGTTATAGAGGGCAGTGTTATTCTATATTTGGGACAGTTATACAGGGTAATGTTTTTTACTTATGGGACAGTTATACGGGGTAGTGTTATTTTATATATGGGACAGTTATACAGGGCAGTGTTATTTTGTATAGGGGACAGTTATACAGGGTACTGTTCTTTTATATATGCGACAGTTACACAGGGCAGTGTTATTTTATGTATGGGACAGTTACACAGGTCAGTGTTATTTTATATAGGGGACAGTTATACAGGGCAGTGTTATTTTATATAGGGGACAGTTATACAGGGCAGTGTTATTTTATATATGGGACAGTTATACAGGGCAGTGTTATTTTATATATGGAACAGTTATACAGGGAGTGTTATTTTATTTATGTGACAGTTATACAGGATAGCATTATTTTATATATGGGACAGTTACACAGGGCAGTGTTATTTTATATTTGGGACAGTTATACAGGATAGTGTTATTTTATATATGGGACAGTTATACAGGGCAGTGTTATTTTATATATAGGACTGTTACACTGTGCAATGTTATTTTATATATGGGACAGTTATACAGGGCAGTGTTATTTTATATATGGGACAGTTATACAGGGTAGTGTTATTTTATATATGGGACAGTTATACAGGGCAGTGTTATTTTATATATAGGACAGATTTCCAGGGCAGTGTTATTTTATATATGGGACTGTTATACAGCGCAGTGTTATTTTATAGATAGGACAGTTATACAGGGTAGTGTTATTTTATATATAGGACAGTTACACAGGGCAGTGTTATTTTATATATGGGACAGTTACACAGGGCAGTGTTATTTTATATATGGGACAGTTACACAGGGCAGTGTTATTTTATATATTGGACAGTTATACAGTGCAGTGTTATTTTATATATGGGACAGTTATACAGGGCAGTGTTATTTTATATATGGGACAGTTATACAGTGCAGTGTTATTTTATATATGGGACAGTTATACAGGGCAGTGTTATTTTATATATGGGACAGTTACACAGGGCAGTGTTATTTTATATATGGGACAGTTATACAGTGCAGTGTTATTTTATATATGGGACAGTTATACAGGGCAGTGTTATTTTATATATGGGACTGTTATACAGGGCAGTGTTATTTTATATATGGGACAGTTATACAGGGCAGTGTTATTTTATATCTGGGACATTTACACTGGGCAGTGTTATTTTATATATGGGACAGTTATACAGGGCAGTGTTATTTTATATATGGGACTGTTACACAGGGCAGTGTTATTTTATATATGGGACAGTTATACAGGGCAGGGTTATTTTATATATGGGACAGTTATAGAGGGCAGTGTTATTTTATATATGGGACAGTTATACAGGGTAGTGTTATTTTATATATGGGACAGTTACACAGGGTAGTGTTATTTTATATATGGGACAGTTATACAGGGCAGTGTTATTTTATATATGGGACAGTTATACAGGGCAGTGTTATTTTATATATGGGACAGTTATACAGGACAGTGTTATTTTATATATGCAACAGTTATAGACGGCAGTGTTATTTTATATATGGGACAGTTATACAGGACAGTGTTATTTTATATATGCAACAGTTATACAGGGCAGTGTTATTTTATATATGCAACAGTTATACAGGGCAGTGTTATTTTATATATGGGACAGTTATACAGGGCAGTGTTATTTTATATATGGGACAGTTATACAGGACAGTGTTATATTATATATAAAACAGTTATACAGGGCAGTGTTATTTTATATATGGGACAGTTATACAGGGCAGTATTATTTTATATATGGGACAGTAATACAGGACAGTGTTATTTTATATATGCAACAGTTATAGAGGGCAGTGTTATTTTATATATGGGACAGTTATACAGGACAGTGTTATTTTATATATGCAACAGTTATACAGGGCAGTGTTATTTTATATATGCAACAGTTATACAGGGCAGTGTTATTTTATATATGCAACAGTTATACAGGGCAGTGTTATTTTATATATAGGACAGTTATACAGGGCAGTGTTATTTTATATGTGGGACAGTTATACAGGGCAGGGTTATTTTATATATGCAACAGTTATACAGGGCAGTGTTATTTTATATATGGGACAGTTATACAGGATAGTGTTATTTTATATATGCAACAGTTATACAGGGCAGTGTTATTTTATATATGGGACAGTTATACAGGGCAGTGTTATTTTATATATGGGACAGTTATACAGGACAGTGTTATTTTATATATGCAACAGTTATACAGGGCAGTGTTATTTTATATATGCAACAGTTATACAGGGCAGTGTTATTTTATATATGGGACAGTTATACAGGGCAGTGTTATTTTATATATAGGACAGTTATACAGGGCAGTGTTATTTTATATGTGGGACAGTTATACAGGGCAGGGTTATTTTATATATGGGACAGTTATACAGGGCAGTGTTATTTTATATATGGGACAGTTATACAGGATAGTGTTATTTTATATATGCAACAGTTATACAGGGTAGTGTTATTTTATATATGGGACAGTTATACAGGGCAGTGTTATTTTATACATGGTACAGTTATACAGGACAGTGTTATTTTATATATGCAACAGTTATACAGGGCAGTGTTATTTTATATATGCAACAGTTATACAGGGCAGTGTTATTTTATATATGGGACAGTTATACAGGGCAGTGTTATTTTATATATGTGACAGTTATACAGGATAGCATTATTTTATATATGGGACAGTTACACAGGGCAGTGTTATTTTATATATGGGACAGTTATACAGGATAGTGTTATTTCATATATGGGACCGTTATACAGGGCAGTGTTATTTTATATATGGGACTGTTACACAGCGCAATGTTATTTTGTATATGGGACAGTTATACGGGGCAGTGTTATTTTATATATGGGACAGTTACACAGGGTAATGTTATTTTATATATGGGACAGTTATACAGGGTAGTTTTATTTTATATATGGGACAGTTACACAGGGCAGTGTTATTTTATATATGGGACAGTTATACAGGGCAGTGTTATTTTTTATCTGGGACAGTTACACTGGGCAGTGTTATTTTATATATGGGACAGTTAAACAGGGCAGAGTTATTTTATATATGGGACAGTTATACAGGGCAGTGTTATTTTATATATGGGACAGTTATAGAAGGCAGTGTTATTTTATATATGGGACAGTTATACAGGACAGTGTTATTTTATATATGCAACAGTTATACAGGGCAGTGTTATTTTATATATGAGACAGTTATACAGGGCAGTGTTATTTTATATATGGGACAGTTATACAGGACAGTGTTATTTTATATATGCAACAGTTATACAGGGCAGTGTTATTTTATATATGCAACAGTTATACAGGGCAGTGTTATTTTATATATGGGACAGTTATACAGGGCAGTGTTATTTTATATATGGGACAGTTATACAGGGAGTGTTATTTTATATATGTGACAGTTATACAGGATAGCATTATTTTATATATGGGACAGTTACACAGGGCAGTGTTATTTTATATATGGGACAGTTACACAGGGTAGTGTTATTTTATATATGGGACAGTTACACAGGGCAGTGTTATTTTATATATGGGACAGTTATACAGTGCAGTGTTATTTTATATATGGGACAGTTATACAGGGCAGTGTTATTTTATATATGGGACAGTTATACAGGGCAGTGTTATTTTATATATGGGACAGTTACACTGGGCAGTGTTATTTTATGTATGGGACAGTTATACAGGGCAGTGATATTTTATATATGGGACAGTAATACAGGGCAGTGTTATTTTATATATGGGACAGTTACACAGGGCAGTGTTATTTTATATATGGGACAGTTATACAGGGCAATGTTATTTTATATATGGGACAGTTATAGAGGGCAGTGTTATTTTATATATGGGACAGTTATACATGGCAGTGTTATTTTATATATGTAACAGTGAGACAGGGTAGTGTTATTTTATATATAGGACAGTTATACAGGGCAGTGTTATTTTATGTATGGGACAGTTATACAGGGCAGTGTTATTTTATATATGGGGCAGTTATACAGGGCAGTGTTATTTTATATATGGGATAGTAATACAGGGCAGTGTTATTTTATATATGGGACAGTTACACAGGGCAGTTTTATTTTATATATGGGACAGTTATACAGGGCAATGTTATTTTATATATGGGACAGTTATAGAGGGCAGTGTTATTTTATATATAGGACAATTATACAGAGAGTGATATTTTATATATGTGGCAGCTGTACAGCGTAATGTTATTTTATATATGGGACAGTTATACAGGGCAGTGTTATTTTATATATGGGACAGTTATACAGGGAGTGTTATTTTATATATGTGACAGTTATACAGGATAGCATTATTTTATATATGGGACAGTTACACAGGGCAGTGTTATTTTATATATGGGACAGTTACACAGGGTAGTGTTATTTTATATATGGGACAGTTACACAGGGCAGTGTTATTTTATATATGGGACAGTTATGCAGTGCAGTGTTATTTTATATATGGGACAGTTATACAGGGCAGTGTTATTTTATATATGGGACAGTTATACAGGGCAGTGTTATTTTATATATGGGACAGTTACACTGGGCAGTGTTATTTTATGTATGGGACAGTTATACAGGGCAGTGATATTTTATATATGGGACAGTAATACAGGGCAGTGTTATTTTATATATGGGACAGTTACACAGGGCAGTGTTATTTTATATATGGGACAGTTATACAGGGCAATGTTATTTTATATATGGGACAGTTATAGAGGGCAGTGTTATTTTATATATGGGACAGTTATACATGGCAGTGTTATTTTATATATGTAACAGTGAGACAGGGTAGTGTTATTTTATATATAGGACAGTTATACAGGGCAGTGTTATTTTATGTATGGGACAGTTATACAGGGCAGTGTTATTTTATATATGGGGCAGTTATACAGGGCAGTGTTATTTTATATATGGGATAGTAATACAGGGCAGTGTTATTTTATATATGGGACAGTTACACAGGGCAGTTTTATTTTATATATGGGACAGTTATACAGGGCAATGTTATTTTATATATGGGACAGTTATAGAGGGCAGTGTTATTTTATATATAGGACAATTATACAGAGAGTGATATTTTATATATGTGGCAGCTGTACAGCGTAATGTTATTTTATATATGGGACAGTTATACAGGGTAGTGTTATTTTATATATGGGACAGTTATACAGGGCAGTGTTATTTTATATATAGAACAGATTTCCAGGGCAGTGTTATTTTATATATGGGACTGTTATACAGCGCAGTGTTATTTTATAGATAGGACAGTTATACAGGGTAGTGTTATTTTATATATAGGACAGTTACACAGGGCAGTGTTATTTTACATATGTGACAGTTACACAGGGCAGTGTTATTTTATATATGGGACAGGTGTACAGCGTAGTGTTATTTTATATATAGGACAGTTGTACAGGGCATTGTTATTTTATTTATGGGACAGTTATACTGGGCAGAGTTATTTTATATATGGGACAGTTATACAGGGCAGTGTTATTTTATATATGGGACAGTTACACAGGGCAGTGTTATTTTATATATGGGACAGTTACACAGGGCAGTGTTATTTTATATATGGGACAGTTACACAGGGCAGTGTTATTTTATATATGGGACAGTTATACAGGGCAGTGTTATTTTATATATGGAACAGTTATACAGGGCAGTGTTATTTTATATATGGGACAGTTATACAGGTCAGTGTTATTTTATATATGTGACAGTTATACAGGGTAGTGTTATTTTATATATAGGACAGTTATACAGGGCAGTGTTATTTTATGTATGGGACAGTTATACAGGGCAGTGTTATTTTATATATGGGACAGTTATACAGGGTAGTGTTATTTTATAAATGGGACAGTAATACAGGGCAGTGTTATTTTATATATGGGACAGTTACACAGGGCAGTGTTATTTTATATATGGGACAGTTATACAGGGCAATGTTATTTTATATATGGGACAGTTATAGAGGGCAGTGTTATTTTATATATGGGACAGTTATACAGGGCAGTGTTATTTGATATATGGGACAGTTACACAGGGCAGTGTTATTTTATATATGGGACAGTTATACAGGGTAGTATTATTTTATATATGGGACAGTTATACAGGGCAGTGTTATTTTATATATAGGACAGATTTCCAGGGCAGTGTTATTTTATATATGGGACTGTTATACAGCGCAGTGTTATTTTATAGATAGGACAGTTATAGAGGGTAGTGTTATTTTATATATAGGACAGTTACACAGGGCAGTGTTATTTTATATATGGGACAGTTACACAGGGCAGTGTTATTTTATATATGGGACAGTTACACAGGGCAGTGTTATTTTATATATGGGACAGTTATACAGTGCAGTGTTATTTTATATATGGGACAGTTATACAGGGCAGTGTTATTCTATATTTGGGACAGTTATACAGGGTAATGTTTTTTACTTATGGGACAGTTATACGGGGTAGTGTTATTTTATATATGGGACAGTTATACAGGGCAGTGTTATTTTGTATAGGGGACAGTTATACAGGGTACTGTTCTTTTATATATGCGACAGTTACACAGGGCAGTGTTATTTTATGTATGGGACAGTTACACAGGTCAGTGTTATTTTATATAGGGGACAGTTATACAGGGCAGTGTTATTTTATGTATGGGACAGTTACACAGGGCAGTGTTATTTTATATATGGGACAGTTATACAGGGCAGTGTTATTTTATATATGGGACAGTTATACAGGGCAGTGTTATTTTATATATGGGACAGTTATAGAGGGCAGTGTTATTTTATATATGGGACAGTTATACAGCGTAGTGTTATTTTATATATGGGTCAGTTACACAGGGTAGTGTTATTTTATATATGGGACAGTTATAGAAGGCAGTGTTATTTTATATATGGGACAGTTATACAGGACAGTGTTATTTTATATATGCAACAGTTATACAGGGCAGTGTTATTTTATATATGAGACAGTTATACAGGGCAGTGTTATTTTATATATGGGACAGTTATACAGGACAGTGTTATTTTATATATGCAACAGTTATACAGGGCAGTGTTATTTTATATGTGCAACAGTTATACAGGGCAGTGTTATTTTATATATGGGACAGTTATACAGGGCACTGTTATTTTATATATGGGACAGTTATACAGGGAGTGTTATTTTATATATGTGACAGTTATACAGGATAGCATTATTTTATATATGGGACAGTTACACAGGGCAGTGTTATTTTATATATGGGACAGTTATACAGGATAGTGTTATTTTATATATGGGACAGTTACACAGGGCAATGTTATTTTATATATGGGACAGTTATAGAGGGCAATGTTATTTTATATATGCAACAGTTATACAGGGCAGTGTTATTTTATATATGGGACGGTTACACAGGGCAATGTTATTTTATATATGGGACAGTTACACAGAGCAGTGTTATTTTATATGGGACAGTTATACAGGGTAGTTTTATTTTATATATGGGACAGTTACACAGGGCAGTGTTCTTTTATATATGGGACAGTTACACAGGGCAATGTTATTTTATATATGGGACAGTTATAGAGGGCAGTGTTATTCTATATTTGGGACAGTTATACAGGGTAATGTTTTTTACTTATGGGACAGTTATACGGGGTAGTGTTATTTTATATATGGGACAGTTATACAGGGCAGTGTTATTTTGTATAGGGGACAGTTATACAGGGTACTGTTCTTTTATATATGCGACAGTTACACAGGGCAGTGTTATTTTATGTATGGGACAGTTACACAGGTCAGTGTTATTTTATATAGGGGACAGTTACACAGGGCAGTGTTATTTTATATATGGGACAGTTACACAGGGCAATGTTATTTTATATATGGGACAGTTATAGAGGGCAGTGTTATTCTATATTTGGGACAGTTATACAGGGTAATGTTTTTTACTTATGGGACAGTTATACGGGGTAGTGTTATTTTATATATGGGACAGTTATACAGGGCAGTGTTATTTTGTATAGGGGACAGTTATACAGGGTACTGTTCTTTTATATATGCGACAGTTACACAGGGCAGTGTTATTTTATGTATGGGACAGTTACACAGGTCAGTGTTATTTTATATAGGGGACAGTTATACAGGGCAGTGTTATTTTATATAGGGGACAGTTATACAGGGCAGTGTTATTTTATATATGGGACAGTTATACAGGGCAGTGTTATTTTATATATGGAACAGTTATACAGGGAGTGTTATTTTATTTATGTGACAGTTATACAGGATAGCATTATTTTATATATGGGACAGTTACACAGGGCAGTGTTATTTTATATTTGGGACAGTTATACAGGATAGTGTTATTTTATATATGGGACAGTTATACAGGGCAGTGTTATTTTATATATAGGACTGTTACACTGTGCAATGTTATTTTATATATGGGACAGTTATACAGGGCAGTGTTATTTTATATATGGGACAGTTATACAGGGTAGTGTTATTTTATATATGGGACAGTTATACAGGGCAGTGTTATTTTATATATAGGACAGATTTCCAGGGCAGTGTTATTTTATATATGGGACTGTTATACAGCGCAGTGTTATTTTATAGATAGGACAGTTATACAGGGTAGTGTTATTTTATATATAGGACAGTTACACAGGGCAGTGTTATTTTATATATGGGACAGTTACACAGGGCAGTGTTATTTTATATATGGGACAGTTACACAGGGCAGTGTTATTTTATATATTGGACAGTTATACAGTGCAGTGTTATTTTATATATGGGACAGTTATACAGGGCAGTGTTATTTTATATATGGGACAGTTATACAGTGCAGTGTTATTTTATATATGGGACAGTTATACAGGGCAGTGTTATTTTATATATGGGACAGTTACACAGGGCAGTGTTATTTTATATATGGGACAGTTATACAGTGCAGTGTTATTTTATATATGGGACAGTTATACAGGGCAGTGTTATTTTATATATGGGACTGTTATACAGGGCAGTGTTATTTTATATATGGGACAGTTATACAGGGCAGTGTTATTTTATATATGGGACAGTTATACAGGGCAGTGTTATTTTATATATGGGACTGTTACACAGGGCAGTGTTATTTTATATATGGGACAGTTATACAGGGCAGGGTTATTTTATATATGGGACAGTTATAGAGGGCAGTGTTATTTTATATATGGGACAGTTATACAGGGTAGTGTTATTTTATATATGGGACAGTTACACAGGGTAGTGTTATTTTATATATGGGACAGTTATACAGGGCAGTGTTATTTTATATATGGGACAGTTATACAGGGCAGTGTTATTTTATATATGGGACAGTTATACAGGACAGTGTTATTTTATATATGCAACAGTTATAGAGGGCAGTGTTATTTTATATATGGGACAGTTATACAGGACAGTGTTATTTTATATATGCAACAGTTATACAGGGCAGTGTTATTTTATATATGCAACAGTTATACAGGGCAGTGTTATTTTATATATGGGACAGTTATACAGGGCAGTGTTATTTTATATATGGGACAGTTATACAGGACAGTGTTATATTATATATAAAACAGTTATACAGGGCAGTGTTATTTTATATATGGGACAGTTATACAGGGCAGTATTATTTTATATATGGGACAGTAATACAGGACAGTGTTATTTTATATATGCAACAGTTATAGAGGGCAGTGTTATTTTATATATGGGACAGTTATACAGGACAGTGTTATTTTATATATGCAACAGTTATACAGGGCAGTGTTATTTTATATATGCAACAGTTATACAGGGCAGTGTTATTTTATATATGCAACAGTTATACAGGGCAGTGTTATTTTATATATAGGACAGTTATACAGGGCAGTGTTATTTTATATGTGGGACAGTTATACAGGGCAGGGTTATTTTATATATGCAACAGTTATACAGGGCAGTGTTATTTTATATATGGGACAGTTATACAGGATAGTGTTATTTTATATATGCAACAGTTATACAGGGCAGTGTTATTTTATATATGGGACAGTTATACAGGGCAGTGTTATTTTATATATGGGACAGTTATACAGGACAGTGTTATTTTATATATGCAACAGTTATACAGGGCAGTGTTATTTTATATATGCAACAGTTATACAGGGCAGTGTTATTTTATATATGGGACAGTTATACAGGGCAGTGTTATTTTATATATAGGACAGTTATACAGGGCAGTGTTATTTTATATGTGGGACAGTTATACAGGGCAGGGTTATTTTATATATGGGACAGTTATACAGGGCAGTGTTATTTTATATATGGGACAGTTATACAGGATAGTGTTATTTTATATATGCAACAGTTATACAGGGTAGTGTTATTTTATATATGGGACAGTTATACAGGGCAGTGTTATTTTATACATGGGACAGTTATACAGGACAGTGTTATTTTATATATGCAACAGTTATACAGGGCAGTGTTATTTTATATATGCAACAGTTATACAGGGCAGTGTTATTTTATATATGGGACAGTTATACAGGGCAGTGTTATTTTATATATGTGACAGTTATACAGGATAGCATTATTTTATATATGGGACAGTTACACAGGGCAGTGTTATTTTATATATGGGACAGTTATACAGGATAGTGTTATTTTATATATGGGACCGTTATACAGGGCAGTGTTATTTTATATATGGGACTGTTACACAGCGCAATGTTATTTTGTATATGGGACAGTTATACGGGGCAGTGTTATTTTATATATGGGACAGTTACACAGGGTAATGTTATTTTATATATGGGACAGTTATACAGGGTAGTTTTATTTTATATATGGGACAGTTACACAGGGCAGCGTTATTTTATATATGGGACAGTTACACAGGGCAATGTTATTTTATATATGGGACAGTTATAGAGCGCAGTGTTATTTTATATTTGGGACAGTTATACAGGGTAATGTTTTTTATTTATGGGACAGTTATACGGGGTAGTGTTATTTTATATATGGGACAGTTATACAGGGTAGTGTTATTTTATATATGTGACAGTTATACAGGGCAGTGTTATTTTGTATAGGGGACAGTTATCCAGGGTACTGTTCTTTTATATATGCGACAGTTACACAGGGCAGTGTTATTTTATGTATGGGACAGTTACACAGGTCAGTGTTATTTTATGTAGGGGACAGTTATTCAAGTTCTGTCGAAGGGTCATGAGGACTCGAAACGTCAACTCTTTTCTTCTCCGCCGATGCTGCCAGACCTGCTGAGTTTTTCCAGGTAATTCTGTTTTTATACAGGGCAGTGTTATTTTATATAGGGGACAGTGTATACAGGGTAGTGTTATTTTATATATGGGCCAGTTACACAGGGCAGTGTTATTTTATATATGGGCCAGTTACACAGGGCAGTGTTATTTTATATAGGGGACAGTTATACAGGGTAGTGTTATTTTATATATGGGACTGCTACACAGGATGGTGTTTTTATATTTGGGACTGTTACAAAAAATCCTGTTTTTATATACGGGATTGTTACACAGGAAAGTGTTATTCTATTTATGGGACTGTTACACAAGATAGTGTTATTTTATATATGGGACTATTACACAAAATGTTGCTTTTATATACGAGATTGTTACACAGGATAGTGTTATTTTATATATCGGACTGTTACACAAGATAGTGTTATTTTATATACGGGACAGTTACACAGGATAGTATTATTTTATATATGGGACTATTACACAGGATAGTTTTATATACGGGACTGTTACACAGGGTAGTTTTATATGGGAATGTTACACAGGGTAGTTTTATATACAGGACTGTTACGCAGGGTAGTGTTATTTTATATATGGGACTGTTACACAGGATAGTTTTATATACAGGACTGTTACACAAGGTAGTTTGATATACGGGACTGTTACACGGGTGGTTTTATATACGGGACTGTTACACGGGATAGTGTTATTTTATGTACAGGACTGTTACACAGGGTAGTTTTTTATATGGGACTGTTACATGGTATAGCATTATTTTATATACAGGACTGTTACACAGGGTAGTTTATATACGGGACTGTTACACGGGATAGTATTATTTTATATACGCGACTGTTACACAGGGTAGTTTTATGTATGGGACTGTTACACAGGATAGTTTTATATACAGGACTGTTACACAGGATAGTTTTATATTCAGGACTATTACACGGGATAGTTTTATATTTGGGACTGTTCCATAGGATAGTTTTATATTCAGAACTGTTACACGGGATAGTTTTATATTTGGGACTGTTATGCGGGTTAGTTTTATATTCGGGACTGTTTCACGGGATAGTTTTATATACGGGACTGTTACACAGGGTAGTTTTATATATGGGATTGTTACACAGGGTAGTTTTATATACAGGACTGTTACACGGGATAGTGTTATTTTATATACGGGACTGTTACACAGGATAGTTTTATATACAGGACTGTTACACAGGGTAGTTTGATATACGGGACTGTTACACGGGGTGGTTTTATATACGGGACTGTTACACGGGATAGTGTTATTTCATGTACGGGACTGTTACACAGGGTAGTTTTATATATGGGACTGTTACACGGTATAGCATTATTTTATATATTGGACTGTTACACAGGGATACTTTTATATATGGGACTGTTACATGGGATAGTTTTATATACGGGAGTGTTACACGGGATAGTTTTATATTCAGGACTGTCACACGGGATAGTTTTATATTTGGGACTGTTACACGGGATAGTGATATTTTAGAGTTGGGATTGTTACACAGGATAGTTTTATATTTGGGACTGTCACACGGGATAGTTTTATATTTGGGACTGTTACATGGGATAGTTTTATATTCGGGACTGTTACACAGGGATAGTTTTATGTTCGGGACTGTTACACGGGATATTTTTATATTCGGGACTGTTACACGGGATAGTGATATTTTATAGTTGGGATTGTTACACGGGATAGTTTTATATTTGGGACTGTTACACAGGGATAGTTTTATGTTCGGGACTGTTACACGGGATATTTTTATATTCGGGACTGTTACATGGGATAGTTTTATATTTGGGACTGTTACACGGGATAGTTTTATATTCGGGACTGTTACGCAGGATATTTTTATATTTGGGACTGTTACATGGGATAGTTTATATTCGGGACTGTTACACAGGGATAGATTTATATTCGGGACTGTTACACGGGATAGTTTTATATTCGGGACTGTGACACGGGATAGTTTTATATTCGGGACTGTCACACGGGATAATTTTATATTTGGGACTGTTACACGGGATGGTTTTATATTCGGGACTGTTACACGGGATAGTTTTATATTCGGGACTGTTACACGGGATAGTTTTATATACAGGACTGTTACACGGGATAGTTTTATATTTGGGACTGTTACACAGGGATAGTTTTATGTTCGGGACTGTTACACAAGGATAGTTTTATATTCGGGACTGTTACACGGGATAGTTTTATATTTGGGACGGTTACACAGGATAGTTTTATATTCGGGACTGTTACACGGTATAGCATTATTTTATATATCGGACTGTTACACAGGGATACTTTTATATATGGGACTGTTACACGGGATACTTTTATATACGGGAGTATTACACGGGATAGTTTTAAATTTGGGACTGTTACATCGGATAGTTTTATATTTGGGACTGTTACACAGGGATAGTTTTATGTTCGGGACTGTTACACGGGATATTTTTATATTCGGGACTGTTACACGGGATAGTTTTATATTCGGGACTGTTACACAGGATATTTTTATATTCGGGACTGTTACACGGGATAGTTTTATATACAGGACTGTTACACGGGATAGTTTTATATTCGGGACTGTTACACGGGATACTTTATATTTGGGACTGTTACATGGGATAGTTTATATTCGGGACTGTTACACGGGATAGTTTTATATGCAGGACTGTTACATGGGATAGTTTTATATACGGGACTGTTATACAGGATAGTTTTATATTTGGGACTGTTACACGGGATACTTTTATATATGGGACTGTTACACGGGATAGTATTATATTCGGGACTGTTACACGGGATACTTTTATATATGGGACTGTTACACGGGATAGTTTTATATTCGGGACTGTTACACGGGATAGTTTTATATACGGGACTGTTACACAGGATAGTTTTATATTCGGGACTGTTACACGGGATAGTTTCATATACGGGACTGTTACACGGGATAGTTTTATATATGGTACTGTTACCCGGGATAGTTTTATGTTCGGGACTGTTACACGGGATAGTTTTATATTTGGGACGGTTACACAGGATAGTTTTATATTCGGGACTGTTACACGGTATAGCATTATTTTATATATCGGACTGTTACACAGGGATACTTTTATATATGGGACTGTTACACGGGATAGTTTTATATACGGGAGTGTTATACAGGATAGTTTTATATTTGGGACTGTTACACAGGGATAGTTTTATATTCGGGACTGTTACACAGGATATTTTTATATACATGACTGTTACACGGGATAGTTTTATATTCGGGACTGTTACACGGGATACTTTTATATTTGGGACTGTTACATGGGGTAGTTTATATTCGGGACTGTTACACAGGGATAGATTTATATTCGGGACTGTTACACGGGATAGTTTTATATTCGGGACTGTGACACGGGATAGTTTTATATTCGGGACTGTCACACGGGATAGTTTTATATTTGGGACTGTTACACGGGATGGTTTTATATTCGGGACTGTTACACGGGATAGTGATATTTTACACATGGGACTGTTACACGGGATACTATTATATTCGGGACTGTTACACGGGATAGTTTTATATACAGGACTGTTACACGGGATAGTTTTATATTCGGGACTGTTACACAGGATAGTTTTATATTCGGGACCGTTACACGGGATACTTTTATATTTGGGACTGTTACATGGGATAGTTTATATTCGGGACTGTTACACAGGGATAGATTTATATTCGGGACTGTTACACGGGATATTTTTATATTCGGGACTGTGACACGGGATAGTTTTATATTCGGGACTGTCACACGGGATAGTTTTATATTTGGGACTGTCATACGGGATAGTTTTATATTTGGGACTGTTACACGGGATAGTTTTATATTTGGGACTGTTACACGGGATGGTTTTATATTCGGGACTGTTACACGGGATAGTGATATTTTACACATGGGACTGTTACACGGGATACTATTATATTCGGGACTGTTGCACGGGATAGTTTTATATTCGGGACTGTTACACAGGATAGTTTTATATGCGGGACTGTTACACGGGATAGTGTTATTTTACACATGGGACTGTTACACGGGATACTTTTATATTCGGGAGTGTTACACGGGATAGTTTTATATTCGGGACTGTTACATGGGATAGTTTTATATTCGGGACTGTTACACGGGATAGTTTTATATGCAGGACTGTTACATGGGATAGTTTTATATACAGGACTGTTATACAGGATAGTTTTATATTTGGGACTGTTACACGGGATACTTTTATATATGGGACTGTTACACGGGATAGTTTTATATTCGGGACTGTTACACGGGATAGTTTTATATGCAGGACTGTTACATGGGATAGTTTTATATACGGGACTGTTATACAGGATAGTTTTATATTTGGGACTGTTACACGGGATACTTTTATATATGGGACTGTTACACGGGATAGTATTATAATCGGGACTGTTACACGGGATACTTTTATATATGGGACTGTTACACGGGATAGTTTTATATTCGGGACTGTTACACGGGATAGTTTTATATGCAGGACTGTTACATGGGATAGTTTTATATACGGGACTGTTATACAGGATAGTTTTATATTTGGGACTGTTACACGGGATACTTTTATATATGGGACTGTTACACGGGATAGTTTTATATTTGGGACTGTTACACGGGATAGTTTTATATTCGGGACTGTTACACGGGATAGTTTTATATTTGGGACTGTTACACGGGATAGTTTTATATTTAGGACTGTTACACAGGGATAGTTTTATGTTCGGGACTGTTACCCGGGATAGTCTTATATACGGGACTGTTACCCGGGATAGTTTTATATACGGGACTGTTACACGGGATAGTTTTACCTGCGGGTCTGTTACACAGGGATAGTTTTATATACGGGACTGTTACACAGGAATAGTTTTATATTCGGAACTGTTACACAGGGATAGTTTTATATTCGGGACTGTCACACAGGGATAGTTTTATATTTGGGACTGTTACACAGGGATAGTTTTATATTCGGGACTGTTACCCGGGATAGTTTTATATACGGGACTGTTACCCGGGATAGTTTTATATACGGGACTGTTACACAGGGATAGTTTTATATTCGGGACTGTCACACAGGGATAGTTTTATATCCGGGACTGTTACACAGGGATAGTTTTATATTCGGGACTGTTACCCGGGATAGTTTTATATTCGGGATTGTTACACAGGGATAGTTCTGTATTCGGGACTGTTACACAGGGATAGTTCTGTATTCGGGACTGTTACACGGGATACTTTTATATTCGGGACTGTTACACAGGATAGTTTTATATTCGGGACTGTTACACGGGATACTTTTATATTCGGGACTGTTACACAGGATAGTTTTATATTCGGGACTGTTACACAGGGATAGTTTTATATTCGGGACTGTCACACAGGGATAGTTTTATATTTGGGACTGTTACACAGGGATAGTTTTATATTCGGGACTGTTACCCGGGATAGTTTTATATACGGGACTGTTACCCGGGATAGTTTTATATACGGGACTGTTACACAGGGATAGTTTTATATTCGGGACTGTCACACAGGGATAGTTTTATATCCGGGACTGTTACACAGGGATAGTTTTATATTCGGGACTGTTACCCGGGATAGTTTTATATTCGGGATTGTTACACAGGGATAGTTCTGTATTCGGGACTGTTACACAGGGATAGTTCTGTATTCGGGACTGTTACACGGGATACTTTTATATTCGGGACTGTTACACAGGATAGTTTTATATTCGGGACTGTTACACGGGATACTTTTATATTCGGGACTGTTACACAGGATAGTTTTATATTCGGGACTGTTACACAGGGATAGTTCTGTATTCGGGACTGTTACACGGGATAGTTTTGTTTTCGGGACTGTTACACAGGGATAGTTTTGTATTCGGGACTGTTACACAGGATAGTTTTATATTCGGGACTGTTACACAGGGATAGTTCTGTATTCGGGACTGTTACACAGGGATAGTTCTGAATTCGGGACTGTTACACAGGGAGAGTTCTGTATTCGGGACTGTTACACAGGGATAGTTTTGTATTCGGGACTGTTACACAGGATAGTTTTATATTCGGGACTGTTACACGGGATACTTTTATATTCGGGACTGTTACACAGGATAGTTTTATATTCGGGACTGTTACACAGGGATAGTTCTGTATTCGGGACTGTTACACGGGATAGTTTTGTTTTCGGGACTGTTACACGGGATAGTTTTGTTTTTGGGACTGTTACACAGGGATAGTTTTATATTCGGGACTGTTACACAGGGATAGTTTTATATTCGGGACTGTTACACAGGGATAGTTCTGTATTCGGGACTGTTACACAGGGAATGCCCTGTATTATTTGTGCGGGATCTGCTCGGATGTTTGCCTGCTTGAGATGCAAACTGGGAAATAAGGAAATGAAACGTAATAAATTGTGGCGAGACCTTGAATAAAATCCGACTGATGTTCCTGTTGTGGCCGCAATGGTTTGTTTGAAGCTTTGATTGATGCATTTGAACTGTCGCTGCGACAGCGCCTAGGGGGGCATTAAAATAAGAAGCCCCCCTAATCAGCATTGAGGCTCCAATTGCCCCCTCCCCCCACCCCCCCGTGTGGGTGGGGGGGGGGCTGTCTGCAGCATCGGTCCAGGCTGCAACTCCCAGAAGTTTGCATGCCCGGCGCACGCTCGGTGTGTGTCAATCGGGAAAGGACTACAAATCCCAGGGTGCACCCCGGTGGGTGGAGCTGGCAGAGGGGTGCGGCTTGGAGGACGAGGAGGAGGAGGCGGGGCCTGGAGGAGGGGGCGGCGGCAGCCAATGGCCGGGCGCGGCCCCGGGAACGGGGCGGAGCCTGGGACAACAGGAGGAGAGAGGCTGGCCGCGAGAGGCAGAGGCTGCTGGAGTGCCAGGTAGGCTGGATGGAGGCAGAAGGGGGGCGAAGGGCGGTGCAGAGGGGAGCGGGGGGGCTGTGCTGCTGCTGCTCATTGGTGGGGGAGGGTGCAGCCATGGGGAGCACCAAGGCTCAGATCCCAGCAGGAGGGAGGCACTGAGCTCCTGGGGGAGGGAGTTGCCATTGGAACTGGGGAGAGAGACAGAGAGAGAGAGAGACAGAGAGAAAGAGAGATAAGAGGAGGCAGACAGGAGGGACCACCTCAGGGTGGACTAGGAGTCTCTCACCTGAGGAGGGAGGCAGGAGTGCTCCAGGGAGCAGTCCCAGGCTGGAGATCTCTGGTGGTGCAGGGTGTTTGCACCCTGGGCTACTCCAGGGGGAAACAATGGATAACTCCCACTCTGGTCACTGCCATGATTCAGGTGTCGGGGACCTGGAAGACGACATTATCAAGTGTCAGTATCCCCCAGCACCAGTCGGGCGGGAGTCCCAGCAGCAGCAGCAGCAGCAGAGTCAGCCTCAGCTCCTGCCCAACCTGCTCAGCACTTCCTCGTCCCCAGCCTTCAGGGCAGTTTCCAGCCTCAGCCACGTCCAGCCCCAGGCGCCGAGCTCCCGCCAGGGCAGCCAGCTGCACCTGGACGACTACCTGGCCGGTCCCCCGGCTCCCGGCGGCGGCGGCGGCGGCAAGCACCGGCAGGCCAGCCCGCTGGTCCACCGGCGGGACAGCAACCCCTTCACCGAGATCGCCATGAGCAGCTGCAAGTACAACGGCGGCGTGGTCAAACCCCTGAGCAGCCTCAGCACCTCCAAGAGGAACCTGATCGACTCGGAGGCCGAGCCCCAGCCCGTGCCCCTCTTCAGCTGCAACCACCTGCTGGGCAACACGCCGGAGATTGTCGTCTCCTGCAAGGACGAGCATCACCAGCAGCAGAAGCACCAGCAGCGCCCCGGGCCCCCCAGCAGCGGCGGCGGCGGCGGCGGCGGCGGCAACTCCCGCAGGAGCAACAAGAGGAAGAACCAGAACATCGGCTACAAACTGGGGCACCGGCGGGCTCTGTTCGAGAAGAGGAAGCGGCTGAGTGACTATGCCCTGATCTTCGGCATGTTTGGCATTGTTGTCATGGTGATTGAGACCGAGCTATCTTGGGGGATCTACAACAAGGTGGGTTCTGCTGTTTTTGATCCCTTTAAACGCCCCCCTCCTCTCACCTTCCCTCCTTCTCCCCTCTCTCTCTCCCCTTCCCTCCTTCTCCCTCCTTCTCCCCTCTCTCTCTCCCCTTCCCTCCTTCTCCCTCCTTCTCCCCTCTCTCTCCCTCTCTCTCCCTCTCCCTCTCTCTCCCTCTCCGTCCTTCTCCCCTCTCTCTCTCCCCTCTCTCTCCCTCTCCCTCCTTCTCCCCTCTCTCTCCCTCTCCCTCCTTCTCCCTCTCTCTCCCTCTCCCTCCTTCTCCCTCTCTCTCTCTCTCCCTCCTTCTCCCCTCTCTCTCTCCCTCCTTCTCCCCTCTCTCTCTCCCTCCTTCTCCCCTCTCTCTCTCCCTCCTTCTCCCCTCTCTCTCTCCCTCCTTCTCCCCTCTCCCCCTCCCTCCTTCTCCCCTCCCTCCTTCTCCCCTCCCTCCTCCCTCTCTCACCCTCCCTCTCTCACCCTCCCTCTCTCACCCTCCCTCTCTCACCCTCCCTCTCTCACCCTCCCTCTCTCACCCTCCCTCTCTCACCCTCCCTCTCTCACCCTCCCTCTCTCACCCTCCCTCTCTCACCCTCCCTCTCTCACTCTCCCTCCTTCTCCCCTCCCTCTCTCACCCTCCCTCTCTCACCCTCCCTCTCTCACCCTCCCTCTCTCACCCTCCCTCTCTCACCCTCCCTCTCTCACCCTCCCTCTCTCACCCTCCCTCTCTCACCCTCCCTCTCTCTCACCCTCCCTCTCTCTCACCCCCTCTCGCCTCTCTCTGTCCCCCCTCTCTCTCTCTCTCCACACAGCCAGTCAGAATCAAAAAGCAACATTAAAAGCTGACACCATCCAGCTCTGACATTGTTGCCTTTCGGTCTTCCCCCACCCCCCATGCAATGAGGGTGATCATTACACACGACAGGATTACATCATGGGATGAGGGAGGCCATTCAGCCCATCATGTGTGTGACTGGCCCTTTGAAGGAGCTCTCCAGTCAGCCCCCACTCTCTTTTTGTCTCCAACCCCAACCCCCCTCCCCCGCCACACACATACACACATACATAACATTGCAAATGTATCCCCTTCCAATTGGCCCTTATGAAAGTTGCTATTGAATCTGCCCCCCTTCTAACCCCAACCCCGCCCCCCCATCATAAGTTGTTGGTTTAAAGACATTTCAACCGATCGCCTCTGCTCCCTTTCATTCATTTTTGATAGAGAAATCAATTAATGTTGACTCCCCCTTTCCCCCTCCCACTTTAACTAATGCCTGTGGGTCCGATACCTCCACTGGAGAGGGAGATGCCTTTTCTGCTGTGATTTATTTTTATTTTAATTGGCACTGGAAGACGGTGCTTTCTTTTTGTTTAAAACATCGATCATCCTCCTGAGCATTGACAATCCTCTAACACTCCCTGTAGCAACATGTTGCACTCCTGTGTGTCGGCGCTTTCTGCTCCTGTTTCAAACCATTCCTGTTTATCCACTTGTCCCCACCCCCCACCCCTCATTTTCTCAGTATCCAGGATGTAGAATAACATGTTGCTTTTAATCCCCACCCCCTTCCCCAACACATACACCTTGGAGTGTTCCTGTATTCAGAGCTGTCTTCTCTAGGGGGGGGGGGGGGTGGGATTATAATATGGGTCTCTCTTCTGTGCACATTCGGCCAAACCCTCACTCGCGGAATTCTACCCAAGTGGCGATTCAAACCTGCCTTTTTATAAAACCGAGATGTAATGAAAGGGTGGTGGCATTCTGGAAAATGGATCCAGTTAGATTATATCACCCACTTCCCCCCCCACCTCTCCTCTCTCTCGCCCTCTCTCTAACACCCATTCTCGCTCCACCCAATTTACATCCCCTCTCTCTCTCTCTCTCTCTCCCCCCTGTCACTCCACCCAACTTACACTCCTCTCTCTCTCCCTCTCTCTAACACCCACTCTCTCTCTCCCTCTCTCTAACACCCATTCTTGCTCCACCCAATTTACACCCCTTCTCTCTCTCCCCCTCTCTCTCTGACACCCATTCTCAATCCACCCAATTTGCACCCCCCCCCTCTCTCTCTCCCCTCTCACTAACACCCACTCACTCCACCCAACTTACACCCCTCTCTCTCTCCCCCTCTCTCTAACACCCACTGTCACTCCACCCAATTTACACCCCCTTTCTCTCTCTCTCCCTTCTCACTCCACCCAACTTACACCCCTCTCTCTCTCCCCTCTCTCTAACACCCACTCTCACTCCACCCAATTTACACCCCCTCTCTCTCTCCCTCTAACACCCACTCTCACTCCACCCAATTTACACCCCCCTCTCTCTCTCCCTCTCTCTAACACCCACTCTCTCTCTCCCTCTCTCTAACACCCACTCTCACTCCACCCAATTTACACCCCCCTCTCTCTCTCCCTCTCTCTAACACCCACTCTCTCTCTCCCTCTCTCTAACACCCACTCTCACTCCACCCAATTTACACCCCCCTCTCTCTCTCTCTCTCCCTGTCTCTAACACCCATTCTCACTCCACCCAATTTACACCCCCCTCTCTCTCTCCCTCTCTCTAACACCCACTCTCTCTCTCCCTCTCTCTAACACCCACTCTCTCTCTCCCTCTCTCTAACACCCACTCTCTCTCTCCCTCTCTCTAACACCCACTCTCTCTCTCCCTCTCTCTAACACCCACTCTCTCTCTCCCTCTCTCTAACACCCACTCTCTCTCTCCCTCTCTCTAACACCCACTCTCACTCCACCCAATTTACACCCCCTCTCTCTCTCCCTCTCTCTAACACCCACTCTCTCTCTCCCTCTCTCTAACACCCACTCTCTCTCTCCCTCTCTCTAACACCCACTCTCACTCCACCCAATTTACACCCCTCTCTCTCTCTTCCCCCCTCCCCCCCCCCCCCCCCCCCGACACCTACTCTCTCATTCCACCCAATTTACACCCCGCCCCCACAACCCAACCCCACCCCACCCCGCCTAATGGATGCAGGCAAGAAGTGGAGTTAAGCGACATCAGAACATGACCCCAGCTCTGATGCTTGTCAGTAAAATAAGTTGTGTGTTGAAAAGGGAATTCGGAGGGCAAATATTTTCTCAGGCGGTGTCACCAAGAACCGAGGCAGAATTTGGCCTTTTACTGGGCAGAGGGCGATCTGAACCGCGCCAAGGTTTTCGGATTCCAAGCGGCTCGAGTCGGAGGTGTCAGTGTTAACGGGAGAGAGGACACTTGGCCTGGGGTGGGTGGGGAAGGATCATACCCTCGGGCTCTTGCTCCTCAATGTAGATTGAAGTGTAAAAGGTGGCTGCGCCTTGTTAATTTTTTACACACACACACACACATATATTTTACATATATATATATATATATATGTTGCTGTTAATGTGCTTTGCAGACCAGTTTCTACAGGAGTGCCAGACGCCGGGGATCTGAGTGACACTAATTTGAGAATGGCACTGGTTCACACAGCCCCAGCTGTTGTGAAGAGATTCAGCTCTGAGGATTCCCAGGGCACAGACCACGGAGGGAGCTGCATCTCTCTCTCTCTCTTTCTCTCTCACACACACACACACACTCTCCAAACATTGTCTCCATCCTTATTCACAACCGATTAGATAAGCCGCTCAATCGTCCCTCAGCTCTCCGGCCCATTCTGTGTGTGTGGGGGGAGGTGGCGGGGCGGGCGGGTGCTCTGTACTCCCTGTTACCCTCATTTGCTCTCCCTGACTTGTGCCTCCCGGTTTCTGTGCTCCAATTCTCTTTTCCTCAGGTACTTTTCTTTCCTCTTGGTCTCATATCTCTCTCCCTGATTCTCCTCGTCTTTATTTCTCCTCCTCTACTTGCTTTCTGTTTCAGCACTGCCTCTCCCTTTGTGTTCCTGCCACTTGGCCCTCTCTTTGTCTCTCACTCTGTCTGTCTCTCTGTTTTATCTCTTCTCTCTCACACTCTGTGTTTTCTCTCTTCCCTCTCGCACTCTGTCTCTCTCTCTCTCTTTCTCTCTTCCCTCTTGCACTCTGTCTCTCTCTCTGTTTTCTCTCTCCCCCTCTATATATACATCTGTGTATTGATTCCTGTGCCTCTCTTTCTGTCTCCCTCATTCTTTTCTCTATGTATATACATATCTCTCTCTCTCTGGTCCTTTCTCTCTTTCTCAGCTATCTTTTTCTCTCCCAATTGTGACTGACACAGACACACACACGCACACAGACACACACGCACACAGACACACACGCACACAGACACACACGCACACAGACACACACGCACACAGGCAGACGCACACGCACACAGGCAGACGCACACGCACACAGGCAGACACACACGCACACAGGCAGACACACACGCACACAGGCAGACACACACGCGCACAGGCAGACACACACGCGCACAGGCAGACACACACATGCACAGGCAGACACACGCACAGACAGACAGACACACACACGCACACACGCACACAGACACACGCACACAGACACACGCACACAGACACACGCACACAGACACACGCACACAGACACACACGCACACAGACACACACGCACACAGACACACACGCACACAGACACACACGCACACAGACACACACGCACACGCACACACACGCACACGCACACACACACACACGCACACACACACACAGACACACACACACACACGCACACAGACACACACACACACACGCACACAGACACACACGAAAATTAACACTGATAAAAAGCCCTGAAGCAATGACTTGAAATGCAGCAAAATCACAAACAGAAATTGCTCCAAATGAGAAGCATTTTACCAAAAGACCAGGGACTGTTTAGTATACAATGCTACATCATAAAAGGTTAGAATGGCTGGAGATAGATTCCAGCAGCAGTTCACACACATACACACATACAAAGCCAGAGCTGGATTATTAAGTCTGGGGGTCTCTAGACCACCAAGAACACTCGAAGTCCATTCCCACCCCCTCCTGTCACAAATAGGTCACAACACAGAGCATTCAAGCCACTACTTTTGATTGAGTATTTAAAACCGGAGGCTTGCTGCTGTTTATCATCCCCCATTGCAGTTAATCTGAATATATCTATTTTCAGTTTAACCTGAGAGAGGCAGATGGAAAGAGAAGCAGAAAGTGAATGGGAGAGACTGACAGAATCATAGTGAGAGAGAGAGAAGAGCAACAATCCAGCAAGAAATGGAGAGACTCAGTTTATCTGAAAGAGGGAGAGACAGCAATAGAGTTTCACTTAAAGTAAAATGAAATCACTTATTTACAGCGAGATAACAGAAATTTCATTTTTTTAAAATTTATTCATTTATGGGATGTATCACTAGCTAGTCCAGCACTTATTGCCCATCCCTAATTGCCCTTGAGACGGTGGTGGTGAGCTGCTGCTGTCCATGTGGTGTAGGTATCTGTTGTTCGGAATCAAACACCAGGCATGTTAATGCCCCTTTTACCTCAGCAGAAACAAGTTACCCACAAGGCAACAGAGAAGGGAGGAGGCCATTCAGCTCCTTAAGGCTGCCCTGCCAATCCATGAGATTGTGGCTGATCTATGTCTGTCTAATTCCATCCACCTGCCCTTGCTTCATATCCCTCCCTACCTTAACCTGACAAAAATCCATCGATCTTGCTGGTCCCTGAGTGGGCATCATAGCTCCCTGAGTTTATCCACCCCCTGTAACACTCTCCTGATGTATAGGAATGTTTGAGTGCCTCACTAGATATAAAAACAAAGGCGGGCTTGGCTTCTATCTCCGTTAGTACAACATTTATCCCTCAAACCTTAAAGCAAGATTACCTGTTCATTGTTGCATTGCTTCTTGTGGGATCTTGCTGTGTCCGAGGTAGCTTGCTGCATTTTCTACATTACAATAGTGAGCACACTTCAAAATAGGACGTCATTGTTGATAACGCACTTCGGAATGTCCTGAGATCATAAAAGGTGCTAAAAAAATGCAAATAATATTTTTATACAGCAACAGCCTGCATTTATATATCACCTTCTACATAGCATAATGCCCCAAAGTGCTTCACAGGAATGTACCCCTGACTAAATATCAGCACTGTGCTACGTGAGATGTTAGGTGGGGTGGCCAAATGCTTAGGCAAACAGGTCAGTTTTAAGGAGCATCTTAAAGGAGGAGAACGAGAGAGAGGTGGAAAGGTTTAGCGAAGGAATTCCAGAGCTTAGGGCCCCAGGCAGCTGAAGGCACGGCCGCCAGTGGTGGAGCGATGGGAATCAAAGGATGCGCTAGATACCGGAATTGGAGGAGCGCAAAGATCTTGGATGGTTGTAGGGGCTGGAGGGGGTTACAGAGATAGGGAGGGGTGTAGGGGCTGGAGGAGGTTACAGAGATAGGGAGGGGTTAGGGGCTGGAGGAGGTTACAGGGATAGGGAGGGATGTAGGGGCTGGAGGAAGTTACAGAGATAGGGAGGGGTGTAGGGACGGGAGGAGGTTACAGAAATGGGGAGGGGTGTAGGGGCTGGAGGAGGTTACACAGATATGGAGGGTAGAGTGGGACTGAGTCCATGATACAATTATCCATTGTGGACTTTGGATACAGTGGTCAATTGAATTGTTATGGTTAAGAGAAACAGGTGATGGGTATTAATTGTCTTTGAGCACATATAAATTGGGGATCTGCTCTCGGGCAAAGCCAAGGTGATCATCAACAGGTCCAGGCAGTGGGCAGTCGAGGGAGTTGTCCAACCTGACTGTCTGCCACTCTACTGAGCCTATGTTTATGGCCAGGTGGCCCTGGAGAAGGAGCACACGGTGTCCGCTGGTACACTGGAGACCTTCTGTGACATGTGGGTGCCATGGGGCCTGGGGTGTATCATCACCTGGGAGCAATATTTTGGTTTAATTAGTTTGCTTTGACGTTTTGTTATAGTTACAGTGCCCCACCAGGGGTTGTCAGCCCCTCTCATTTATTAATTTTTTGCTTAATTTATTGATATTTGTTTCATCAAAAGGGTCTATAAAAAGGGGATAGCTGGGACACTGGGTTGGAGTGCGAGGAGAGCTGTGAGACTGAACAAGTCAATAAACTCCCTCCACAAAGAAACGCGCTGTGTCTTGGTTTTGGCTTCACTAACCAACTTGGATCTTGTTAACAGTCCTGAGGGGCTGAATGGCTGCTTCAAGCTCCTGACTCTCTCGCTTTGCTTTGCAGTGTGAGACTGCGATCCAGCTGCCCAGATCAGGGCGAGGATTCCCAGACTCCTTCCTTCCTTCCTTGCCAGTTTCCCCTGTCGTCACTGACACTTCACAAGAGATGAAGTGGATGGGATTGGGTGAACAGGGCCAAACACTCTGTACTATGTGTTCTAGGGCTGTGGGGTTAGATGACCTTCTACAGATAAAGGCTGATGGCAGATGATCTGGGAGGTGAGGAGTGTCTGGATGGGGAACAGCTGGACTGGGTAGGAGTGACCTCTTAAATGTCCAACAACGAAATGTAAATAATTCAGTAAGGAGGATATCTGTTTAGATCCTTGAATGCATGTGATAGGGATGAGGAGAGAGGGACCATGGAGGAATAGGGTTGGCACACAGTAGACATTATAAAAGATAAAGGCACTTCAATATAATATCTTTCATGGCCTCAGGAGGTCCCAAAGTGTTTTATAGCCAATACAGAACATTCACAAGTAACATAGTAGTAATGCAGCAGCTAATTTGTACACAGCAAGCTCCCACAAACAGCAATGATTAATAATCTGTTCTAATAATGTTGGTGGAGGGATAAATATAGGGCCCAGGACACTGATGGGGGCCTCCCCCACACCCTGGCTGCACCACCCCCCCCACACTTCTTCCAATAGTAGCTGCAGGATCTTTTACATCTACGTGCGAGGGCAGACATGGTTTGGAGTCTCACGTGATAGACAGCACCCCCCAACAGTGCAGCATTCTCTCAGCACCGCACTTGGGAGTGTCAGACTCGATTTCTGTGTTCAAATCTCTGGAGTGCTACTGGAGCCCGAGACCCTCAGACTCTGAGGCAAGAGTGCAAAGTGGCTGCCGGAGTCCTGCAAAGGTGGCACTTTGGGGTGTCCTGCTGTGATCTAAATGCAAGCCTTTCTTCTTTTCATCCTGAGATTTGAATGCCAGATCATTTGGTGGGGGGGTGGGGGGGGGGGGGGTGTGGGAGAGTGGACACACTCATTTTGTTGGCACATGAATCTCCCTTCAGACCAGCTCGAAGACCTGTAGTGACTCAGCGCTGCCTTGCTTTAAGAGGCTTTTTTCTTATGTCACAATAAACATCTGAACTAATTTGCTCAGAGCAGAGATATTTTTTTTTTTCAAAGCAACTCCTGATCCACAGATTAAGTCCATGCACATGTCAGTCCTTGCAGACGCAGTGGACTGGGATCAACTGCAGCCAACTTCACTAAGTACAGCTGCCCAGTACTCTCAGGAGCATAGTGCACATCTGGGTAATGTGGGTACAGTAGATTGCTGAAAAAACATATTACATAAAGAAGTAGTTGCACATGGCCCAGGGCTCGTCTGCGATAATATTAGGGACATCCATATTTCCTGGCACTTAATAGTTGAAATCTCATGAATGGGTTTCCTAGCCACCAAAGGGAGGGATTAATCTCTAATTTCTACAGAAGGAACCTTGTGCATGTTCAGAAACAGCGTGGAAAATTGGCAGACGTTTCTGGGGGGAAAAAAGAGAGATAAAGGGACCTAATACGTAGTACATTCATTTGGGAAATTAATTAGGTTTACATGAGCGCTTTCATGACCCGAGACCGAAGTGCTTTGCAGTGCGGGGATTGTAGGTGCAAGTCCCATTCTAGGACTTCACCTCACACTCCTGGTGTAGTACAAAAAGAGAGCGCCGCACTGTCGGAGGGTCAGTACTGAGGGAGTGCCGCGCTGTTGGAGGGTCAGTACTGAGGGAGTGCTGCGCTGTTGGAGGGTCAGTACTGAGGGAGTGCCGCGCTGTCGAGGGTCAGTACTGAGGGAGCGCCGCACTGTTGGAGGGTCAGTACTGAGGGAGCGCCGCGCTGTCGAGGGTCAATACTGAGGGAGTGTCGCACTGTCGGAGGGCCAGTGCTGAGGGAGCGCTGCACTGTCGGAGGGCCAGTGCTGAGGGAGCGCTGCACTGTCGGAGGGCCAGTGCTGCACTGTCGGAGGGCCAGTGCTGAGGGAGCGCCGCACTGTCGGAGGGCCAGTGCTGAGGGAGCGCCGCGCTGTCGGAGGGCCAGTGCTGCACTGTCGGAGGGCCAGTGCTGTGGGAGCGCCGCACTGTCAGGGGTCAGTACTGAGGGAGTGCTGCACTGTCGGAGGGTCAGTACTGAAGGAGTGCCGCACTGTCGGAGTGTCCATACTGAGCGAGTGCCACACTGTCGGTGGGTCATTGCTGAGGGAGCACCACACTGTCGGAGGGTCTGTACTGAGGGGCTGACACACTTTTGGAGGGTCATTACTGAGAAAGCGCTACACCTTGGAGAGTCAATGCTGAAGGAGAGCCGTGCTGTTGGAGGGTCAGTATTGAAGGAGCCCTGTGCTGTTAGTGGGTAGTACTGAGACAATCCGCACTGTTGAGGGTCAGCACTGAGGAAATGCCGGACTGTTGAAGGGTCTGTACTGAGGGAGTGCCACACTGTTGGGGGGGTCAGCACTGAGCAAGTGCCACACTGTCAGAGTGTCAGTACTGAGGGATGTCCGCACAATTGGAGAGTCAGTACTGAGTGTATGCAGCACTGTTGCAGGTCAGTACTGAGGGAGTGCCACAGTGTCATATGGTCAGTACTGAGGGAGTGCTGCACTGTTGGAGGTCAGTACTGAGGGAGCACTGCACTGTCTGGGGGTCAGTACTGAGGGAGCGCCGCACTGTCTGGGGGTCAGTACTGAGGGAGCACTGCACTATTGGAGAGTCAGTACTAAGAGAGCACTGCACTGTCGGAGGGTCAGTGCTGAGGGAGCACCGCACTGTCGGAGGGTCAGTACTGAGGGAGCACTGCATTGTTGGAGGGTCAATACTGAGGGATTGCCACACTTTTTTAAAAAAAAATCATTCATGGGATGTGCACTTCGCTGGCTGGGCCAGCATTTATTGCCCATCCCTAATTTCCCCTCGAGTAAGTGGTGGTGAGCTGCCTTCTTGAGCCATTGCAGTCCTGTGGTGTAGGTACACCCACAGTACTGTTAGGAAGGGAGTTCCAGGATTTTGACTCAGCGACAGTGAAGGAATGATGACATATTTCCAATTCAGGATCGTGAGTGACTTGGAGGGGAACTTCCAGGTGGTGGTGTTCCCATCTATCTGCTGCCCTTGTCCTTCTAGGTGGCAAAGGTCAAGGGTTTGGAAGGTACTTTTGAAGGAGCCTTGGTGAATTCCTGCAGTGCATCTTGTAGATGGTAGTCATTGCTGCTACTGTGCGTCGGTGGTGGAGGGAGTGAATGTTTATGGATGTGGTGCCAATCAAGTGGGGCTGCTTTGTCCTGGATGGTGTCAAGCTTCTTGAGTGTTGTGGGAGCTGGACTCATCCAGGCAAGTGGGAGTATTCCATCACGCTCCTGACTTGTGCCATGTAGATGGTGGACAGGCTTTGGGGAGTCGGGAGGTGAGTTACTCGTTGCACAATTCCTAGCTTCTGACCTCGTCTTGTAGCCACAGTATTTGTATGGCTAGTCCAGTTCAGTTTCTGGTCAATGGTAACCCTCAGGATGTTGATATTGGGGGATTCAGTGATGGTAATGCCATTGAACATCAGGGGCGATAGTTAGATTCTCTCTTGTAGGAGATGGTCATTACCTGGCACTTATGTGGCGCGAATGTTACTTACCACTTGTCAGCCCAGCCCGGATATTGTCCAGGTCTTGCTGCATCTGAGGAGTTGCGAATGGTGCTGAACATCAGCGAACATCCCCACTTCTGACCTCATGATGGAAGGAAGGTCATCGATGAAGCAGCTGAAGATGGTTGGACCAAGGACACTACCCTGAGGAACTCCTGCAGTGATGTCCTGGCACTGAGATGACTGACCTCCAACAACCAAAACTATCTTCCTTTGTGCTAGGTATGACTCTAAACAGCTAAAGTTTTCCCCCTGATTCCCATTGACTCCAGTTTTGCTAGGGCTCCTTGATGCCACACTGTCAAATGAGGCCTTGATGACAAGGGCAGTCACTCTCACCTCACCTCGAGAGTTCAGCTCTTTTGTCCATGTTTCAACCATGGCTGTAATGAGGTCAGGAGCTGAGTGGCTCTGATGGAACCCAAACTGGGCGTCAGTGAGCAGGTTATTGCTAAGCAAGTGCTGCTTGATAGCCCTGTTGATGACCTCTTCCATTACTTTACTGAAGATTGAGAATAGACTGATGGGGCGATAATCGGCTGGGTTAGATTTGTCCTGCTTTTTGTGTACAGGACATACTTGGGCAATTTTCCACATAACTGGGTAGATGCCAGTGCTGCAGCTGTACTGGAACAGCTTGTCTAGGGGTGTGGCAAGTTCTGGTTCACAAGTCTTCAGTACTATTGCCAGAATATTGTTGGGGGCCTATAGCTTTTGCAGTGTCCAATGCCTTCAGCCATTTCTTGATATCACGTGGAGCGAATCGAATTGGCTGAAGACTGGCATCTGTGATTCTAGGGACCTATGGAGGAGGCTGAGATGGATCATCCACTTGGCATTTGCTACAATCTTAAGCCTTGTCTTTTGCACTGATGTGCTGGGCTCCTCCATCATTGAGGATGGGGATATTTGTGGAGCCTCGTCCTCCAGTGAGTTGTTTAATTGTCCACCACCATTCACGACTGGATGTGGCAGGACTGCAGAGCTTAGATCTGATCCGTTGGTTGTGGTATTGCTTCGCTCTGTCTATCACTTGCTGCTTATGCTGTTTGGCATTCAAATAGTCCTGTGTTGTAACTTCACCTGGTTGACACCTCATTTTTAGGTCTGCCTGGTGCTGTTCCTGGCATGCCCTCCTGCACTCTTCATTGAACCAGGGTTGATCCCCTGGCTTGATGGTAATGGTAGAGTGGGGGATATGCTGGGTCATGAGGTTACAGGTTGTGATCAAGTACAATTCTACTGCTGCTGGTGGCCCACAGCGCCTCATGGATGCCCAGTCTTGAGTTACTAGATCTGTTCGAAGTCTATCCCATTTAGCACGGTGGTCATGCCACACAACAGAATGGAGTTTATCTTCAGTGTGAAGATGGGACTTCTTCTCCACAATGACTGTGCAGTGGTCACTCCAACCAATACTGTCATGGACAGATACATCTGCAGCAGGCAGGTTGGTGAAGTTCAAGTACGTTTTTCCCTCTTATTCGTTCCCTCACCACCTGCTGCTGACCCAGTCTAGCATCTAGTACTCGGCCAGCTCAGTCCACAGTGGTGCTACCGAGCTACTCTTGGTGATGGACATTGAAGCCCACCACTCAGAACATTGTGTACCCTTGCCACCCTCAGTGCTTTCTCCAAGTGGTGTTCAACATGGAGGAGCACTGATTCATCAGCTGAGGGAGGGTGGTACGTGGTAATCAGCAGGAGGTTTCCTTGTCCACGTTTGACCTGATGCCATGAGACTTCACGGGGTCCGGAGTCGATGTTGAGGACTCCCAGGGCAACTCTCTCCTGACTGTATACCACTGTGCCCCCACCTCTGCTGGGTCTGTCCTGTAGGTGGGATGGTGATGGTGGTGACTGGGACATTATCTGTAAGGTATGACTCCGTGAGAATGACTATGTCAGGCTGTTGCTTGACTAGTCTGTGAGACAGCTCTCCCAATTTTGGCACTAGCCCTCAGATGTTAGCAAGGAGGACTTTGCAGGGTCAACAGGACTGAGTTTGCTGTTGTCGTTTCCGGTGCCTAGGTTGATGACGGGTGGTCTGTCCGGTTTCATTCCTTTTTTGTGATTTTGTAGCAGCTTGATACAACTGAGTGGTTTGCTCAGCCATTTCAGAGGGCGTTTAAGAGTCAGTTACATTGCTGTGGGTCTGGAGTCACATGTAGGCCAGACCAGGTAAGGACGACAGATTTCCTTCCCTAAAGGACATTACTGAACCAGATGGGTTTTTACAACAATCGACAATAGTTTCATGTCATCATTAGACTTCTAATTCCAGATATTTATTGAATTCGAATTCCACCATCTGCCATGGCAGGATTCAAGCCCAGGTCTCTAGAGCATTACATACCACTATGCCATCACCTGCTCGGAAGGTCAGTGATGAGGGAGCACAACACTGTCGGAGGGTCAGTACTGAGGGAGTGCCGCGCTGTCGAAGGGTCAGTACTGAGGGAGTGCCGTGCTGTCAGAGGGTCAGTACTGAGGGAGTGCCGCGCTGTCGGAGGGTCAGTACTGAGGGAGTACCGCACTGTCGGAGGGTCAGTACTGAGGGAGTGCCGCGCTGTCGAAGGGTCAGTGCTGAGGGAGTGCCGCACTGTGGGAGGGTCAGTACTGAGGGAGTGCCGCGCTGTCGGAGGGTCAGTACTGAGGGAGTGCCGCGCTGTCGGAGGGTCAGTACTGAGGGAGTGCCGCGCTGTCGGAGGGTCAGTACTGAGGGAGTGCCGCGCTGTCGGAGGGTCAGTACTGAGGGAGTGCCGCACTGTCGGAGGGTCAGTACTGAGGGAGTGCCGCGCTGTCGGAGGGTCAGTACTGAGGGAGTGCCGCGCTGTCGGAGGGTCAGTACTGAGGGGGTGCCGCACTGTCACAGAGGCTAGATTTCAGATGATATGCTAACTTAGGCCTTGTCTGCCTGTTCAGGCGGATATAGAAAGTTCCACAGCCACATTTGGAATAAGAACAGGGGAGTTCTGCCCGGTCTCCTGGGTCAATATTGATCCCTCAAGCAACCAAAAAGAAGATTAACTGGTCATTCCTCTAGCTGTTTTTGGGATCTTGCTGTACCAGTGTATTTAAATATGTACGTGAGGCAGTTTGAAATGCAATTAAGGTTTGATTTGAACTGAAATAATTATCTCTTAGCTATTCGGACGTATGTAATGGATTTTGAAGAGATAGATCGACTTATCATATTATCCTCCCTCTGGGACTGGTTGGCCAGGAAATAGGTTTTAATAAAAAACTGTTTGTGCAGGAAAGGATCTCTCAGTGAAGTGTTGTGTGTGATTCAGCTTCCTGCTGTGCTCAAAGAGGAATCGCTCTTCAGTCAGTCAGTCTGCCACCTACTCCTGTGCTCAGGATGACACAGGGAGGTGGGCCCGGTTAGTCTGGGGTCGAGGTAAGGGGGTGGAGGGGGGTTGGGGTAGTGTCGGAGGGTCAGGGGCCTGTGCTCAACTGATTCCTTTGCTGCCAACATAAATTCATTGAAACCCTTCAGTGATCACCCCCACCCCTCTGGAGAAAGGGGAGTTAGCTAAGGAGGTGGGGTGGAAATGGGACCCCTTCTACCACGAACGGTTGGCGCGTCTGTTTTAGAGATTTCCAGAAAGGTCAATCAAAGGAAAAGAAGTGCCCCGCCCAAGGTATCAGAGCCTCAAAAGCGTTGAGTCTCTATTGAGCAGCGCGCCATCAATCGTATTTCTGCCATTTTATAAACCTGTGGACATGAGAGCCAATGGGAATGTGACCAAACGCTCCTGAGGAGTGTTTTGAAAGGAACCAGGCAGCCGAGGTGCCCCATTTTGGCCCTAAGGCATCCCTGGCAAGGGATTGTTGCCCACCCCTCTTTGCCCTTGAACTGAGTGGCCTTGCTTGGCCCTTTCAGAGGCACCCACATTGTTGTGAGCCCAGACCGGGTAAGGACAGCAGATTTCCTTCCCTATTGTTAAAACAGATGGGCTTTTACAATAATAGTTTCATGGTCACCGTCGTAATGAGGCCAGTTTTCAACTCCAGGTTTATTAATTGAGCTTAAGTTCCAGTGGTGTTCGAACCCACGTCCTGAGAACGTTAGCCCAGGTCTTTGGATTACTAGTCCAGTGACATTACCACTAGGCCACCATATTCCCCTTAATGAGCGCAGGAAAGATTCCAGATTCGGGACTGAGGAACTTCAGTGATATGGATGGATTGGAGAAGTTGGGACTGTTTCCCTCAGAGAAGTGAAGGTCGAAAGGAGATCTGGAGGTATTCAAAATCACGAGGGGTCTGGATGGAGGAGATGGGGGGAAATGTGTTTCCATTGGTGGAAAGATTGTGAACAAAAAGGGGCACAGGTTTAAGGTAAAAATAAAACACTGCGGATGCTGGAAATCTGAAACAAAAACAGAGAAGATGCTGGAAAAACTCAGCAGGTCTGACAGCATCTATGGAGAGAGAAACGGAGTTGATGTTTTTGAGTCCATATGACCCTCCTTCAGAGCTGTGAAATGGCCTAGCAAACCACTCAGTTCAAGGGCGATTGGGGTTGGGCAACAAATGCCGGCCTTGCCAGTGACACCCATATCCCATGAAGGAATAAAAAGGAACACACACACTCTCTGGCTCAGGTTACTGCAGAGTGATCAGATGTGGCTGCTCTCTCCCTCCCCTCGCCCAATGACCCTGAGATCAGTTGACTAAGCTCCTGTAAGGCTCAGTACCTCCCCAGCCAAGCTATTATCCAGCAGCCTGTCAGGACAAGGGCAGACTGCAACATATTTGACTGAGCCAAATCCAGGAGGGAGAGTGAGCTGGCTTGTGGTAAGAGTGCTGGGAATGAAGTTTTGACCTCTGCAGGGCAGCAGCCATGGAGGGGCTTGTTAATTGAATGCAGATAATGTTTATCTGAAAGTAGCTGCTTCTGGATGGGATAGTTATGGATCAATAACTTCAAAGGCTCAATTCCTAATTAGCCTGAAAGGAAACTCCTTTATAAATGAGAAACATTTTTGACTGCCACTTACTAACTATCAGACCTGTCACATCCCAGTTCTCATGGGACCCCATTGCCTCGACTTTAATTTCTTTTCAATTGTTCACTCTTGTAATGATGTCCTTTGAGTGTTTTGCTTTATCAGGGGAAATAAAGAACAATATCTCCCATTTATTTAATGAGAGATTTTGTCTTTTTTCCACCCTTCAAAATCCCAGCAGAGCTGTGTGTGTATGCACCAATCCGAGCAGAGCTGTGTGTGTGCACATCAATCCGACAGAGCTGTGTGTGTGTGCACACCAATCCGACAGAGCTGTGTGTATGTGCACCGATCCCAGCAGAGCTGTATGTGTGTGCGCACCGATCCCAGCAGAGCTGTGTGTGTGCGCACCGATCCCAGCAGAGCTGTGTGTGCGCACCGATCCCAGCAGAGCTGTGTGCGCGCACCGATCCCAGCAGAGCTGTGTGCGCGCACCGATCCCAGCAGAGCTGTGTGTGCGCACCGATCCCAGCAGAGCTGTGTGTGCGCACCGATCCCAGCAGAGCTGTGTGTGCGCGCACCGATCCCAGCAGAGCTGTGTGTGCGCGCACCGATCCCAGCAGAGCTGTGTGTGCGGCACCGATCCCAGCAGAGCTGTGTGTGCGCGCACCGATCCCAGCAGAGCTGTGTGTGCGCGCACCGATCCCAGCAGAGCTGTGTGTGCGCGCACCGATCCCAGCAGAGCTGTGTGTGCGCGCACCGATCCCAGCAGAGCTGTGTGTGCGCGCACCGATCCCAGCAGAGCTGTGTGTGCGCGCACCGATCCCACCAGAGCTGTGTGTGCGCGCACCGATCCCAGCAGAGCTGTGTGTGCGCGCACCGATCCCAGCAGAGCTGTGTGTGCGCGCACCGATCCCAGCAGAGCTGTGTGTGCGCGCACCGATCCCAGCAGAGCTGTGTGTGCGCGCACCGATCCCAGCAGAGCTGTGTGTGCGCGCACCGATCCCAGCAGAGCTGTGTGTGCGCGCACCGATCCCAGCAGAGCTGTGTGTGCGCGCACCGATCCCAGCAGAGCTGTGTGTGCGCGCACCGATCCCAGCAGAGCTGTGTGTGCGCGCACCGATCCAGCAGAGCTGTGTGTGCGCGCACCGATCCCAGCAGAGCTGTGTGTGCGCGCACCGATCCCAGCAGAGCTGTGTGTGCGCGCACCGATCCCAGCAGAGCTGTGTGTGCGCGCACCGATCCCAGCAGAGCTGTGTGTGCGCGCACCGATCCCAGCAGAGCTGTGTGTGCGCGCACCGATCCCAGCAGAGCTGTGTGTGCGCGCACCGATCCCAGCAGAGCTGTGTGTGCGCGCACCGATCCCAGCAGAGCTGTGTGTGCGCGCACCGATCCCAGCAGAGCTGTGTGTGCGCGCACCGATCCCAGCAGAGCTGTGTGTGCGCGCACCGATCCCAGCAGAGCTGTGTGTGCGCGCACCGATCCCAGCAGAGCTGTGTGTGCGCGCACCGATCCCAGCAGAGCTGTGTGTGCGCGCACCGATCCCAGCAGAGCTGTGTGTGCGCGCACCGATCCCAGCAGAGCTGTGTGTGCGCGCACCGATCCCAGCAGAGCTGTGTGTGCGCGCACCGATCCCAGCAGAGCTGTGTGTGCGCGCACCGATCCCAGCAGAGCTGTGTGTGCGCGCACCGATCCCAGCAGAGCTGTGTGTGCGCGCACCGATCCCAGCAGAGCTGTGTGTGCGCGCACCGATCCCAGCAGAGCTGTGTGTGCGCGCACCGATCCCAGCAGAGCTGTGTGTGCGCGCACCGATCCCAGCAGAGCTGTGTGTGCGCGCACCGATCCCAGCAGAGCTGTGTGTGCGCGCACCGATCCCAGCAGAGCTGTGTGTGCGCGCACCGATCCCAGCAGAGCTGTGTGTGCGCGCACCGATCCCAGCAGAGCTGTGTGTGCGCGCACCGATCCCAGCAGAGCTGTGTGTGCGCGCACCGATCCCAGCAGAGCTGTGTGTGCGCGCACCGATCCCAGCAGAGCTGTGTGTGCGCGCACCGATCCCAGCAGAGCTGTGTGTGCGCGCACCGATCCCAGCAGAGCTGTGTGTGCGCGCACCGATCCCAGCAGAGCTGTGTGTGCGCGCACCGATCCCAGCAGAGCTGTGTGTGCGCGCACCGATCCCAGCAGAGCTGTGTGTGAGCGCACCGATCCCAGCAGAGCTGTGTGTGTGCGCACCGATCCCAGCAGAGCTGTGTGTGTGCGCACCGATCCAGCAGAGCTGTGTGTGTGCGCACCGATCCCAGCAGAGCTGTGTGTGTGCGCACCGATCCCAGCAGAGCTGTGTGTGTGCGCACCGATCCCAGCAGAGCTGTGTGTGTGCGCACCGATCCCAGCAGAGCTGTGTGTGTGCGCACCGATCCCAGCAGAGCTGTGTGTGTGCGCACCGATCCCAGCAGAGCTGTGTGTGTGCGCACCGATCCCAGCAGAGCTGTGTGTGTGCGCACCGATCCCAGCAGAGCTGTGTGTGTGCGCACCGATCCCAGCAGAGCTGTGTGTGTGCGCACCGATCCCAGCAGAGCTGTGTGTGTGCGCACCGATCCCAGCAGAGCTGTGTGTGTGCGCACCGATCCCAGCAGAGCTGTGTGTGTGCGCACCGATCCCAGCAGAGCTGTGTGTGTGCGCACCGATCCCAGCAGAGCTGTGTGTGTGTGCGCACCGATCCCAGCAGAGCTGTGTGTGTGCGCACCGATCCCAGCAGAGCTGTGTGTGTGCGCACCGATCCCAGCAGAGCTGTGTGTGTGCGCACCGATCCCAGCAGAGCTGTGTGTGTGCGCACCGATCCCAGCAGAGCTGTGTGTGTGCGCACCGATCCCAGCAGAGCTGTGTGTGTGCGCACCGATCCCAGCAGAGCTGTGTGTGTGCGCACCGATCCCAGCAGAGCTGTGTGTGTGCGCACCGATCCCAGCAGAGCTGTGTGTGTGCGCACCGATCCCAGCAGAGCTGTGTGTGTGCGCACCGATCCCAGCAGAGCTGTGTGTGTGCGCACCGATCCCAGCAGAGCTGTGTGTGTGCGCACCGATCCCAGCAGAGCTGTGTGTGTGCGCACCGATCCCAGCAGAGCTGTGTGTGTGCGCACCGATCCCAGCAGAGCTGTGTGTGTGCGCACCGATCCCAGCAGAGCTGTGTGTGTGCGCACCGATCCCAGCAGAGCTGTGTGTGTGCGCACCGATCCCAGCAGAGCTGTGTGTGTGCGCACCGATCCCAGCAGAGCTGTGTGTGTGCGCACCGATCCCAGCAGAGCTGTGTGTGTGCGCACCGATCCCAGCAGAGCTGTGTGTCTGTGCGCACCGATCCCAGCAGAGCTGTGTGTGTGCGCACCGATCCCAGCAGAGCTGTGTGTGTGCGCACCGATCCCAGCAGAGCTGTGTGTGTGCGCACCGATCCCAGCAGAGCTGTGTGTGTGCGCACCGATCCCAGCAGAGCTGTGTGTGTGCGCACCGATCCCAGCAGAGCTGTGTGTGTGCGCACCGATCCCAGCAGAGCTGTGTGTGTGCGCACCGATCCCAGCAGAGCTGTGTGTGTGCGCACCGATCCCAGCAGAGCTGTGTGTGTGCGCACCGATCCCAGCAGAGCTGTGTGTGTGCGCACCGATCCCAGCAGAGCTGTGTGTGTGCGCACCGATCCCAGCAGAGCTGTGTGTGTGCGCACCGATCCCAGCAGAGCTGTGTGTGTGCGCACCGATCCCAGCAGAGCTGTGTGTGGTGCGCACCGATCCCAGCAGAGCTGTGTGTGTGCGCACCGATCCCAGCAGAGCTGTGTGTGTGCGCACCGATCCAGCAGGCTGTCAGGTGTCCGTGTGTGCGCACCGATCCCAGCAGAGCTGTGTGTGTGCGCACCGATCCCAGCAGAGCTGTGTGTGTGCGCACCGATCCCAGCAGAGCTGTGTGTGTGCGCACCGATCCCAGCAGAGCTGTGTGTGTGCGCACCGATCCCAGCAGAGCTGTGTGTGTGCGCACCGATCCCAGCAGAGCTGTGTGTGTGCGCACCGATCCAGCAGAGCTGTGTGTGGTGCGCACCGATCCCAGCAGAGCTGTGTGTGTGCGCACCGATCCCAGCAGAGCTGTGTGTGTGCGCACCGATCCCAGCAGAGCTGTGTGTGTGCGCACCGATCCCAGCAGAGCTGTGTGTGTGCGCACCGATCCCAGCAGAGCTGTGTGTGTGCGCGCACCGATCCCAGCAGAGCTGGTGTGTGTGTGCGCGCACCGATCCCAGCAGAGCTGTGTGTGTGTGCGCACCGATCCCAGCAGAGCTGTGTGTGTGTGCGCACCGATCCCAGCAGAGCTGTGTGTGTGTGTGTGCGCACCGATCCCAGCAGAGCTGTGTGCGTGTGCGCGCACCGATCCCAGCAGAGCTGTGTGCGTGTGTGCGCACCGATCCCAGCAGAGCTGTGTGTGTGTGTGTGTGCGCACCGATCCCAGCAGAGCTGTGTGTGTGTGTGTGTGCACACCGATCCCAGCAGAGCTGTGTGTGTGTGTGTGTGTGCGCACCGATCCCAGCAGAGCTGTGCGTGTGCGCGCACCGATCCCAGCAGAGCTGTGTGTGTGTGTGTGTGCGCACCGATCCCAGCAGAGCTGTGTGTGGTGTGTGTGTGCGCACCGATCCCAGCAGAGCTGTGTGTGTGTGTGTGCACACCGATCCCAGCAGAGCTGTGTGTGTGTGTGTGTGTGCGCACCGATCCCAGCAGAGCTGTGTGTGCGCGGTGCACCGATCCCAGCAGAGCTGTGTGCGTGTGCGCGCACCGATCCGAGCAGAGCTGTGTGTGTGTGTGTGCGCACCGATCCCAGCAGAGCTGTGTGTGTGTGTGTGTGCGCACCGATCCCAGCAGAGCTGTGTGTGTGTGTGCGCACCGATCCCAGCAGAGCTGTGTGTGTGTGTGTGTGTGCGCACCGATCCCAGCAGAGCTGTGTGTGTGTGCACACCGATCCCAGCAGAGCTGTGTGTGTGTGTGTGTGTGCGCACCGATCCCAGCAGAGCTGTGCGTCGTGTGCGCGCACCGATCCAGCAGAGAGTGTGTGTGTGTGTGTGCGCACCGATCCCAGCAGAGCTGTGTGTGTGTGTGTGTGCGCACCGATCCCAGCAGAGCTGTGTGTGTGTGTGTGCACACCGATCCCAGCAGAGCTGTGTGTGTGGTGTGTGTGTGCGCACCGATCCCCAGCAGAGCTGTGTGTGCGCGTGCACCGATCCCAGCAGAGCTGTGTGCGTGTGCGCGCACCGATCCGAGCAGAGCTGTGTGTGTGTGTGTGCGCACCGATCCCAGCAGAGCTGTGTGTGTGTGTGTGTGCGCACCGATCCCAGCAGAGCTGTGTGTGTGTGTGCGCACCGATCCCAGCAGAGCTGTGTGTGTGTGTGTGTGTGCGCACCGATCCCAGCAGAGCTGTGTGTGCGCGTGCACCGATCCCAGCAGAGCTGTGTGCGTAGTGCGCGCACCGATCCGAGCAGAGCTGTGTGTGTGTGTGTGTGCGCACCGATCCCAGCAGAGCTGTGTGTGTGTGTGTGTGCGCACCGATCCAGCAGAGCTGTGTGTGTGTGTGCGCACCGATCCCAGCAGAGGTGTGTGTGTGTGTGCGCACCGATCCCAGCAGAGGTGTGTGTGTGTGTGCGCACCGATCCCAGCAGAGGTGTGTGTGTGTGTGCGCACCGATCCCAGCAGAGGTGTGTGTGTGTGTGCGCACCGATCCCAGCAGAGGTGTGTGTGTGTGTGCGCACCGATCCCAGCAGAGGTGTGTGTGTGTGTGCGCACCGATCCCAGCAGAGGTGTGTGTGTGTGTGTGTGCACCGATCCCAGCAGAGCTGTGTGTGTGTGTGCGCACCGATCCCAGCAGAGCTGTGTGTGTGTGTGCGCGCACCGATCCCAGCAGAGCTGTGTGTGTGTGCGCGCACCGATCCCAGCAGAGCTGTGTGTGTGTGCGCGCAACCGATCCAGCAGAGCTGTGTGTGTGTGCGCGCACCGATCCCAGCAGAGCTGTGTGTGTGTGCGCGCACCGATCCCAGCAGAGCTGTGTGTGTGTGCGCGCACCGATCCCAGCAGAGCTGTGTGTGTGTGCGCGCACCGATCCCAGCAGAGCTGTGTGTGTGTGCGCGCACCGATCCCAGCAGAGCTGTGTGTGTGTGCGCGCACCGATCCCAGCAGAGCTGTGTGTGTGTGCGCGCACCGATCCCAGCAGAGCTGTGTGTGTGTGCGCGCACCGATCCCAGCAGAGCTGTGTGTGTGTGCGCGCACCCGATCCCAGCAGAGCTGTGTGTGTGTGCGCGCACCGATCCCAGCAGAGCTGTGGTGTGTGTGCGCGCACCGATCCCAGCAGAGCTGTGTGTGTGTGCGCGCACCGATCCCAGCAGAGCTGTGTGTGTGTGCGCGCACCGATCCCAGCAGAGCTGTGTGTGTGTGCGCGCACCGATCCCAGCAGAGCTGTGTGTGTGTGCGCGCACCGATCCCAGCAGAGCTGTGTGGTGTGTTGCGCGCACCGATCCCAGCAGAGCTGTGTGTGTGTGCGCGCACCGATCCCAGCAGAGCTGTGTGTGTGTGCGCGCACCGATCCCAGCAGAGCTGTGTGTGTGTGCGCGCACCGATCCCAGCAGAGCTGTGTGTGTGTGCGCGCACCGATCCCAGCAGAGCTGTGTGTGTGTGTGCGCACCGATCCCAGCAGAGCTGTGTGTGTGTGTGCGCACCGATCCCAGCAGAGCTGTGTGTGTGTGTGTGCGCACCGATCCCAGCAGAGCTGTGTGTGTGTGTGTGCGCACCGATCCCAGCAGAGCTGTGTGTCGTGTTGTGCGCACCGATCCCAGCAGAGCTGTGTGTGTGTGCGCGCACCGATCCCAGCAGAGCTGTGTGTGTGTGCGCGCACCGATCCCAGCAGAGCTGTGTGTGTGTGCGCGCACCGATCCCAGCAGAGCTGTGTGTGTGTGCGCGCACCGATCCCAGCAGAGCTGTGTGTGTGTGCGCGCACCGATCCCAGCAGAGCTGTGTGTGTGTGCGCGCACCGATCCCAGCAGAGCTGTGTGTGTGTGCGCGCACCGATCCCAGCAGAGCTGTGTGTGTGTGTGTGCGCACCGATCCCAGCAGAGCTGTGTGTGTGTGTGCGCACCGATCCAGCAGAGCTGTGTGTGTGTGTGCGCACCGATCCCAGCAGAGCTGTGTGTGTGTGTGCGCACCGATCCCAGCAGAGCTGTGTGTGTGTGTGTGCGCACCGATCCCAGCAGAGCTGTGTGTGTGTGTGCGCACCGATCCCAGCAGAGCTGTGTGTGTGTGTGCGCACCGATCCCAGCAGAGCTGTGTGTGTGCGCACCGATCCCAGCAGAGCTGTGTGTGTGTGTGCGCACCGATCCCAGCAGAGCTGTGTGTGTGTGTGCGCACCGATCCCAGCAGAGCTGTGTGTGTGTGTGTGCGCACCGATCCCAGCAGAGCTGTGTGTGTGTGCGCACCGATCCCAGCAGAGCTGTGTGTGTGTGCGCACCGATCCCAGCAGAGCTGTGTGTGTGTGTGCGCACCGATCCCAGCAGAGCTGTGTGTGTGTGTGCGCACCGATCCCAGCAGAGCTGTGTGTGTGTGTGCGCACCGATCCCAGCAGAGCTGTGTGTGTGTGTGCGCACCGATCCCAGCAGAGCTGTGTGTGTGTGTGCGCACCGATCCCAGCAGAGCTGTGTGTGTGTGTGCGCACCGATCCCAGCAGAGCTGTGTGTGTGTGTGCACGTGTGTGTGTGTGTGGATGAGCGCCGATCCCAGCAGGGCTGTGTGTGTGGATGAGCGCCGATCCCAGCAGGGCTGTGTGTGTGGATGAGCGCCGATCCCAGCAGGGCTGTGTGTGTGGATGAACGCCGATCCCAGAAGGGCTGTGTGTGTGGATGAGCGCCGATCCCAGCAGCGCTGTGTGTGTGGATGAGCGCCGATCCCAGCAGGGCTGTGTGTGTGGATGAGCGCCGATCCCAGCAGGGCTGTGTGTGTGGATGAGCGCCGATCCCAGCAGGGCTGTGTGTGTGGATGAGCGCCGATCCCAGCTGAGCACCAATCCTAGCAGTGTTTTTCAAGCAATTAAATGTACTGGTAGAGTTCACGAGAGGAGAAAGTGAACATGAGCTGTGCAAGGAGGGTGCTGAGGAGACTAGTAGCTTTCGCTGGTTCTCTGCTCTACTGAGATCTGATCTAAAAGTGCTGGTTATGTCATTGTCTTTTACATGTCTTTCAGGGCTCCATGTATTCGCTCGCCCTGAAATGCCTTATCAGCCTGTCCACATTGATCCTGCTGGGACTCACCATCGCCTACCATGCCAGGGAGATCCAGGTACGCTATAAGTGTGAGGAGCTCATGCTCTTCTTTATTGCTAAGTTTGAGACCATCCATTGGCCCATCACTGCCGTTTCCCTTCCCTAGCCCAGTGGGCCAAACATCCAATAAAGACTCCCCTCTGCTCAAGACCAGAACCCCACACCTTTCTCCAGTTCCACTCTCATCTACCTCGTATTCTCTCCAAGTTCATGTTGTGGGCAACACACCTCCTGCTCCCTTCACCCTATTCCCATCAAACTGCGGACCACCCACTTTCCCTTTCTGGTTTCCATGTTAGCTGAGGACCCCTCTCCTCATGTACTGTCTCCTCCCCTTCAAACCTGGCCTCTCCTCAAAAACTCAACCCTTGAGCCCTCTGACTACACCATCCTCCACGAGTCATCCAAATCTGCTGCCCTGCATCCAAAGTCCCATACATCCCTGTGGTTACTGGCCTACATTGGCTCCCTTTCTGGCAACCAGTTGATTTTAAAATTCTTATCCTTGTCTTGAAATCACTCCAAGGCCTCACCCCTCTCTATCTCTGTAACACCTGCAGTTCTGGCCTCTGATTTCCATCGTTTGACCATTGACGGCCGGCCTTCAGCTGCCTGGAGCCGGAGGCTCTGGACTTCCCTCCCTAAACTTCTCCACCTCTCTCTCTCTCTTGTTCTCTCTCTCTCTCAGTCTTGCTTTCGCTCTCCTGCTCTCCTCCTTTAAAACTGACCTCTTTGACCAAGCTTTTGGTTGCCTGTCTCTAATATCTCCTCATGTGGCTCGGGGTCAGATTCTTTTCGATAATTGCTCCTGTGAAGCACCTTGGGACTTTTTACTGCTGTGCCATATAAATACAAGTTGTTGTTTGCATCTGTTGTCCCTGTCAAACACTCCCAGGACAGGTACAGCACGGGTTTAGATACAGAGTAAAGCTCCCTCTACACTGTCCCCATCAAACACTCCCAGGACAGGTACAGCACGGGTTTAGATACAGAGTAAAGCTCCCTCTACACTGTCCCCATCAAACACTCCCAGGACAGGTACAGCAGGGGTTAGATACCGAGTAAAGCTCCCTCTACACTGTCCCCATCAAACACTCCCAGCACAGGTACAGCACGGGTTAGATACAGAGTAAAGCTCCCTCTACACCGTCCCCATCAAACACTCCCAGGACAAGTACAGCACGGGGTTAGATACAGAGTAAAGCTCCCTCTACACTGTCCCCATCAAACTCTCTCAGGACAGGTACAGCACGGGGTTAGATACAGAGTAAAGCTCCCTCTACACTGTCCCCATCAAACACTCCCAGGACAGGTACAGCACGGGGTTAGATACAGAGTAAAGCTCCCTCTACACTGTCCCCATCAAACACTCCCAGGACAGGTACAGCACGGGGTTAGATACAGAGTAAAGCTCCCTCTACACTGCCCCCATCAAACACTCCTAGGACAGATACAGCACGGGGTTAGATACTGAGTAAAGCTCCATCTACACTCCTAGATTATCGGATTTTAGTAATATTATTTTAATGGTAATTGGACAAAATGTGGAACAATGTTGCTCCTCCTAGAAGTAGAGCTGTGGAATCTTTGTGTCAAAGTGACAGGCTTTAATGTCTCATCCTGAAGATATTTTAGCAGTCTGCTGAGATTTTGTGGTCAAGACTCTGGAGTGGGACTTCAGCCCACAACCTTCTGACTCAGAGTGGAAGGAGCTACCCACTGAGCCACTTCTGACAAGCAGTCCCTGTATTGGGAAAGTGAGTTGGTTTGTTGGAATTTTGTGCAGGGTGGAGAATTGA